>APFE031230543.1:84116-94515 GCA_000404065.3 Pinus taeda
TGATCTTTAAATTGAAGAAAATTTATATTATAGTAAAATTATTCTAAAAACCTTTTTAAAGTTGAATGCCATTTTATTTTTAACATAAAATAAATATAGCAAAGTAAAATAAGAGAAATGAAAGTAACTTCCAAAACATTGTAACTTTTCCATCTCCTTTTATTCTCCCCATCTTTATTGTTGTCACTATAATGTAACATAATTTAAAGGTTAGCCATATGGCTTGTTTTGACTATATGCAATATGTGTAGCCGTGTCTCATAAAGGTAAGGTCTCTATATATGTCACCAGTATGCATTTATTTAGAAGGCTAATAAAGGTAAGACTATTCCATTGTTTTCACCATGCATAATCAATGTTGAAATAATGCAAAAATGAAGTTTGATATGGGTTGACACATATGATGTTGATAATAATTCCAAATGGTGTACTAATGCTGTGAGATTTCCTCTATCAATGTATATGAGAGTTTCTCATAATTGAAAGAATAACCACAATAACATGAGATTTCCACCCATCAATGTTAATGAGCATTCCCCTTCATCAATGTTATTGAGGTTTGCTCATAATTGAAAATGTGACGATAATAACTTGAGATCCTATTAATATTTTGGCATTTAGTTATTACATTTATATTGTTAGATTAGTCTTATTCTTGTTGGTTGGTTTTGTGTATCCTTTGTCTCCCATATATACCATGAATACCTATTTTTAGAAGCCATCCCATATTTTACATTTGTTATATTGTAAAAGGAAGTTATATTTATTGTATTGTTATATTTTAACAAATGAGGAGAACATAAGGATTAAGTCCCAAGATCATTGATCAATGAAAGATCCACATCAATGAGCGTTCAATGCAACACCAAGGAACTACTTGATTACCAAGATTTATTTTAGAAAAAATTGATGGTAAATATTCTCTAAAATTTATACTCTATGTGTAGCCATTCTTTAATATACCCCGAGTTCTAACCTTACACACTCCAACTCTTGTATACTTGTATTTAGAATCCTATCAATGTTTTTGGTATCGATGGAAGAAATCTTTTGTATATGCACACATGGAAGCTATATTCACTTCCATTTTTTTTGCTCTTTTAGATATGTGCCACCTCGATATATGCCCCGACTTCCATATATGAACCACTTCCATATATAGAACCAAGCGTTCATATATGTGCTTCATGGAAGCTATATATGTGCATTGCTTACATATATGTTTTTACACTTTCATATATCTGTACATATACATATATGTATGTATATACAAGAGTATATTCTAAATACATGTATATAGAAGTGTTGCATATACAACAATTAATGCATATACCAAACTGACACATACAAAACTATAATTTCATATACAAAAGTAGATATATCTTTCATTTGTGCACATATGAAATCCTGCTTCCATACATGTGTGGCTTCTATATCTGTGTACATATACATAATATACAAAATTGTGCATATATGAAAGAGTGTAGAAGGCATCCCATCTTGTACAAAATGCACCACTTTTGTATATGCATCACTTCTATATAGCCATTTTTTGACAATATTGTGGGATTCACACTTCTCTGCTTTGGTTTTATCTTGGGATTGATGAGGTCAACTTCTCTTACATCATTGCTTGCACCATCCCACATTGCAGTAGCACTTAAGGTGATTTTATTTCAACCCCTAACAATGGCCAAAGAAAATTCATATATGCGTGCATATACAAAATATATATTGCAATTGGGGGTTAAAAGCATATGCTTGGTCCCTAGAGTTTGAGTTGGTTATATGGGAGATTGGTCTGATGATATATAGAGTATACAAAATTGTGCATATAGAAAAAAGTGTATACACTCTTTTTCTCATATATGGATTCTTAAGTATCTTTCGCATGTGAACGTATATATGGAAGCGCACATATACAAAAGAGAATGCTCTTTTGTATCTTCAATATAAGTTTTCATGTATTGATCTTGATTCAATCAATATATTATTCATCATCCATTTTTATGGTTTTAGAGTGAAACAATATAATTCTTTTCCCATTCACAATTCCATCAATATCAAAAAATATTGATTAGGTTCTAAATACAAGGACACAAGAGTCACCTTTTCTAAAGTTAGCACATGGGTTATGCCAAAGAATGAGGATGCTGAGAAATCTTAGGCATTGAGAGTAGGTTATTTCTCTTCAATTTGATAACTACCTGTGAATGTTTTTTATTTCTTAGATTATGATGTTCTTTTACTTATGTTATTATAGTGTTATTCTTCATCAAACAACTACCAAAGCATAAACCCTAAAGAGACAAGAGACATAAATATAGGTTATTTGAAAACATTTTCGAAAGAATCACATTGGTATAATTTGTTCGATGTGTTTCGAACCAACCATTGTGGTTCATCTTTAGGACAAGATGAAAATCATATCATAGAAGTTAAACAGGGAGCAAGGAGGTATTGGAAATAATGACTATTTTTTACTAAATAAGAAAAGAGGCAATTTATTTATTATTAATTAATAATAAAATTAAAAATATATATTATTATAAATATATATTATATATATATATATATATATATATTATATATAATAACAATCATGTCCCCCAATATATAAAAATAATAGTCAAATAAAACTCCAAAATAAAAACAATAATTAAGTAAAAGGGAATTTAATAATATTTAAAATATAAATATATTAATTAGCTATAAACTAAATAAAAGTTATATATATTATATATAATATTATATTAATATATATATAGTATATATTATAAAGAATAAATAATAAGCGAGAAATTGAAGATGGGTAACAAATGTTTTAAATACATTCCTAAAAAAAAAAAAAAATTATTTTTATCAAATAATTTAATGTAATAGTTTATAAATGTATTTTTAATATTAATTAATTATTATTTTATGATCTCATAGATTGTAGCTATTTCAAATAAAAAATAAAAAAAATAAAATAACTTCAGGGGGAGAAAATTCGAAAAGAGGAAAAATAGACATGAAAGGGAGGGGGGAGAGTGGGAGAGAGGAACTAAGAGGAAAGGGCTGAATCCAGTGACCGCTAATTTTTCAACTGTCATCCCTATTAAGATTACTAGGCTTCTTCTCAATTTCAATGGTCATTGAAATAAAAAAGAGGCCTAGTAATCTTAATAGGGACGACGGTTGGAAAATCAACAACTACTATCTGTTGGATTCGAGCCCTTTTCTCTTAGTTCCCCAGTCCACTGCTGCCCCCCACCCCTTTCATGTCTATTTTTCCTCTTTTCGAATTTTCTCCCCCTGAAGTTTTTTATTTTTTTATTTTTATTTTTTGTTTGAAATAGCTACAGTCTATGAGATCATAAAATAATAATTAACTAATATTAAACACATTTAAATAACAATTACCATTTAAATTATTTTTAAAAATATTATTATATATTATTTATTTTTTTCACAAAATGTATTTAAACATTTTTTTACCGTTTTCAATTTTCTCCCCTTAAGGTTTGTTTATTATTATTTTAATTTTTTATTCTTTTTATTAGATTTACACACACACACACACACACACACACACACACACACAATATATATAGATTATAGATATTATATTTAGTTATAACTAATTAATATATTGCTATTTTAATATTTATTAAAATTCCTTTTTTTGCTAATTATTGTTTTTATTGGAGTTTATTTGATTATTATTTTTCATATATTGGGAGACATGATAGTTATTTTAATCTATATATATAATTATATACTGTATTTGATTTATTATTTATTTAATTAATAATAATAAATAAAAATAATTTTCCCCTTTTCCTATCGAGTCAAAAATAGCCGTTTTTTAGCCGTTATTTCCCATGGCTGCTTGCTCCCTATTAAACTCGCTCCTATGATCTAATTTTCATCTTGTCCTAAAGATGAACCACAATGGTTGGTTCGAAACGCATCAGCAAATTATACCAATGCGATTTCTTCCAAAAATGTTTTCAAATAATCAAATGGATCATAGAAGCTTGAATCAGAATATAGGCTATCAACCAGGCCAAAACCTCTCCTTCTTAAGAGGAAAACATGAACAAATTCTTCCTCTTATAGAGATTCCAATTGACGAATATCAAGACCAAGACCGTAGACCTTCTTGCCACTCCAAGACCAAGTCACAAACCTTCCTTGATGAAATCCTTATTGTTGTTCTTTCCTTCTCCTATGGTCAACACAAGTCAAACTGTCTGCACTACTACAATTTTGGTTTCATCCACAAATATACAACCTCAACTTATCTTATACCCTTGCAATTCTCATATGTGAGTTGTTTGGAGGTATCTTCCTTCTTTGTTTGATTAGGAGACTCAATATTATGACCTCGTCTGTGATATATGCTGAGATAAATATATTCTTATTGGCTTCTTCGCTGACTAAGGATACCCTACTATGAAACTTATAATATATGCCATGCGTGCGAGGAACAACTAACCAAAAAAATGCCTAAATAACTCAGATTCTTGTCCTTCTTCTTGCGTTGGAAGAGAGGCTTATACTTCTCTTTTCTGCACTTTTTGTTGTACTTCAGATGAAATGCCAAATTCTGTGTCTAGAATGAAATTCGAGCCGCTTATAATAGTAGTTTTCCCATGCTAATCAACCAACATGAATTAGAGACAAGGCCGATATACTAGGGGGTTGACAAGGATTTCACCTAAAGGGTCATGACTCATCCCTTTATCCTAAATTGGAAATAAGACAACTTATAGGAATACTAAAATTATCTAATGGTGGAAGTTGGTGTAGGTTAGTAACTTGGCTTTTTATCGCAGTCCACAGGGTTCGACAATGTATTAGGATCAACTAGAATATGAGTTAAGTTCTGAATTTACCCCTTTCATTTGCTATAGGTCATGGTAACAACATATCGAGTCAAGTTGGGGTCTTTAACTCCCCCACACCTGACATTCTGATATATCATGGAAGTCATTGATATGCATCACTCACAACCATTGGATCATATTGCTCGACAAAAAAAGCATTATAAAAGCTTCATCTTCTCATCCAATGTGACACATTGACCGTTGGATGGAATGAGTGTGGGTTGTTAGATCACGTTGGGAGTTAAAAGAGCATTGAAATGTGTGCGCGTTTGTGGGTAATGCACCTTATCAGCCGTAGGATTGAGGGATTTGCAATCGCTTGATGATATTGGATGCAAAGATATGAGTGACGGTTGAACAATTTGATGGGAGGTGTTAGCCCCATTGTTGGGTCGACATGGTGTCATGATGATGGGTATTAGGCATAAAAGAATGCTTGAAAAACCACCCCTTGATTGGTGTGATACTGCCTATTGAAACTAGGAATCCTGTTTCTTTGAATATCATTTTTTTAGTAGTCCATTAACCATCAGATTTCTGATGCAAAACTTGTCGGATACACAAAGAAAATGTTGGATTTCCCATTTATTCTATTGGCTAAAAATCTAGGTTGTTGGACGAATCATCAACTTCTCGACATAGAAAGGTCAAAAGTGGTTGTCAGATGTATAGCGCAATAGTCAAAAGCACAACAGTAGTCGTCGATTTTGTGACCTCCAAAGATCATAATTGGTCATCATATATAAATCACATCCTTAATATTATCCATTGGTGTTTCGATAATGGCACATTAGAAAACCTAGTGGGATGTGCAGCTTGGCCTTTGGTTCACTGCTAGAGGTCCATCGACTATCTGACGGATGTCGTTGGAGTCTTATTGTCGAATTTGTGGAACTCCCAATGAGCATGGGGTCAGATACCCGATAGACTATTCATCTGTTATTTTTCATTTATTTGACTAGAGGCTAAAATATTCCCATCGACTATTTAATGCCTCGTCGTTGGATTTTGATCTTCTAATTTGTGGATTATTTGGCAGGATGTTGTGGGTTATCCGATGGATGTCACGTTAGATACTTGATACATTATTCATCTTCTTGTCGCCATTTATTTGAATAGAGGCTATAATCAGATATTTGATGGCCATTTGTCCTACCAATTATTCGACCGAGTTCCATTGAAAAGCCCGGAAAATGAGGCTCGACGGAGTCACGATAGAATTCTATTGAATGTCCAACACTAAGTCATCATATATTGGTGGAATTTGTAGTAGTGTTACAATTTTCCCATCACTCATTAATAATTTGTGGGCAACATTAAGTTATTTACTGAGCCAACTATTCAAGAGATATGGGCATTAGATCTGATCCTCTCAAATTTTCAAGTGGCCTCTAGCATGATGATAAATGGGGAGATATCTAGCATGTATTTATTCAATACCAATAATTTGGTGCAAAGGAATCTGGTGAGAAATATTGAATTTTAAATGGATTCCCTACCAACCAAATACCTTGGCATCCCTCTTGTTGATAATTAACTGCGAGTTTCATGTTGGTTGGAGATCAAGGAAACAATCTCTGGGTGGTTGGACAACTAGACCTTCAAAGCATTGAATTCAAATTAGTATACCTGAGGTTGTTAATGCCATTTTGATTTATCAGTTGTCAATTTACTTACACCCAAGGGAGTATATAAGAACATCGTTTCTAGTTTTCATAAATTCTTGTGGCAAGGGGATCACCACACCAAAAACTAGACTCTAGAGTCTTGGGAGAAGGTGTGTCTGCCGAAATGGGGGGGTGGTCTTGGTTTGAGGGACCTTAAAAATCTTAATAAAACCATGGGATCCAAATTTTGGTGGAGATGGCTACAGGGGGGTCAAGAGTTGTGGAAACTAATATGCAATAGGAAATGCAACCTTGTGATCGCTCAAGCTAATAAAGTGCGATAGTAATATTTCCCAACAGGGTCATTAATATGCAATATAACATTGGAACAAAATCCTTTTATACAATATCACCTATTCTAGGAGATTAGAGATGGTGGAACAACCAAGTTTTGGGAAAATTCTTGGCAAAAACTCCCCAGGCTAGAGAGAGGAGAGGAGTTAAGATGTCTTAAAGAGTACACCACGAGGACAAGGGCAGTAGTGGTCCCTAATTTCTAGAAAGAAATATCCTTGCAAGATTAGTGGTGAGAATGGAAACACAAGATAACTGGGATGAGAAACATTTTTCACATGAATAACAAATTATGGATACACAACAAAAAGATAGAAAGATTCAAGTAGTGTGAGGGGGAGACAAGATGAGATGGGGATATCAAACATAGGTTGTGTTCACCATCAAAGAGACTTATGGAATTATGGAAATCACAAGGAAATCCCAAAGGATGCCCTCCAATGGAATATTTGGGAAGGAAAGTTATGGTCGAAGGTATCGAGCCTAAGGTTGTCAAACAAAATTGAGCAAATGGAAGAGGGTAGATGGCTTAAGGTTGTTTTTAATGATACAATGTGCAAGAACAAAATAACTTGGATGCAACAAAATAACAAATGGTTTAGTAAATGGGGTATTTGCTTCAACGCGTGTCCCATAAATAGCAAGAGATAAAAGCTTTTGTTATGGAAAAGTTCCACAAATGTACTTGGAATAAGGAGTTAGGAAGCAAGAAAAATTACTATATTGAAGCGTTTAATCCCACTCATAGTCACAAACCAAAAGCATACATAGAGGCCAATATCTCTTGGAGAGCCAAAATTATTATTACTCAGTTAAGGACTAATTCTCATCAATTCCGTTGTGAAACAGGGTGCTGGAAAAGGACAAAGGAAGTGTGGGAGGAAAGAGTATGCATTTTTTGTTCTTCCAGAAAAATCGGAAACATAAAAACATTTCATTTTAGAATGTGAGGCTTTCAAAGACAACATGGAAAGTTATGCAGATACACTGGCAGCTAGCGCTTGGGATAATCTATTTAGCTAGCGCTTGGGATAATCTATTTAGCGAGGGGTTTGTCGAGATGCTGGGAGCATTTATTTTAAAGCTTCACATAAAAAGGGCCAAATATATCAAGCAAATGAAGAAGAAATCTGTCCCATAGGCTATATTTAGCCTAGTCGATGTTAAAATAATTTCTTTCTTATTTCTTTCTTTCTTTCTTTTAACTACGTTATATTTTTGTCTAGAAAATAGTGGAAATTTTAATAAAATTTTGAGAAAAATTGGTAGAAATTTTGAGAAATCAAGTTACTGTTGTTAATTTCAAGATTTTGAATTTCCATAAATTTGTAATGATGTTGAATCCATTTCCACCTTAAAAAAAAATTCAAACACTTTTAAAAAAAATTGGTCAAATTCAAAAATCTTGAAAAGTTACTAGATTTTAACGGGGGAAAGGAAAAAAAAATAAACAAAAAAAAACTTTCGGCCACCTGATAGATCGCAAAACTATTATTTTGGCAACGTTGCACCGAAATGTCAAATTTAAAGATGTTTTTGAAGATATTAAGTAAATGTTGGTGGAGATGTATGGAGCCACACTCCACTCGGGAAAGTCAGGGAGTTACAGGGAATCAGCAAGAGGGCTGTGAATCTGAAGAAATTTTTGAGAGTGAAGCAGGAACTGAATGGCCCACAGATGGCTTGTTTTCTAAATATTGATTGATGGATTGCTTGGTATTGATGGGAACGGAGTGGAAGTTTTGAGAGAGGGGTGTGCATTGGAGAAACTGTGTAAATGCAGAGAGGATAAGCATTCTGCAATCCATAAAGGTTGATTATGCAGGCCTAGAAGAATATGGACCACTGACAGACATCACAGCCTTGACTTGATGAGTTCTTTCTAATAGCGAAAGCATCACGGCCTTGAGTTTGAAGTCCATTAATAAACAATGATCGACTCTTTGTAACATTAAAATCCTGCATATTAAGCACATAATATTCAGTTGATTTAATCCATGAAGTAATAAAAGACCTCTGCTCATTAATACTGTACTCTTTGATAAGCTTTTGACGTCCTTCCCATAGGTATATGAAAATGACCAGATGAGTAAATTTCATTCCAATACCATACAAAATTGTCTACTTACGTTACAATTTTGCCCCAAATCACTAATTTTTTTTTAGAAATATTTGTGTTGCAGTGTTAAGTAGTTTTTTTTTTTTTAGAAATGAATTCAGCATTATCAAGAATTTGAAGTGCACCAAAAATCATAATGCTGACAACTATAACCCTGATTTTCAAAAAATCTACCAGATTTTCTCAAAATCATGCTTTATTTTCAAAACATTCTACCAAATTTTCTCAAAATCATACCTTCTTGTTTTCCAAACCAAATTATAAACTATTTACACAATTAAGAAAATTACATCAACAATAAAAATTTTAAATTATTATTATTATTTTCAATTCCATATTTTTTAATACTTACAATTTTATCTAATTTCAAATTATTTATTTATACTAAACCATAATTGAAAATTATTTATTTAAACTAAAGCATATTAGTAAGCCATGTCCCGATAGTGATTTAATTAGAGCAAACAAGTACTCAGATAATTTTGGAATGGTTAATTAAATATGTTTTAACATTTAGATCAATATTGAAGCTGCATCATATTTATAACTAGCAATTGCACCAAATGTAACAAAGGAAACCCCCTAAGGCATAATTTCAAGAAGAATCCTACCATATAAAACATCATCGAAAATAAAAATTAGTAAACAAAATGTCATAAACTACAACATAAAGAGAAATCGCTTACCTTTCCAACATATATTGCCTCTTAATCTTCAAATATGGTGTTTCAAGTTCCAATAGAAAATATTTGATAGATTTTGAAAAAATACTAGTAGAGGACATTAGATAAGCTAAATAAAATAGCATTAATTCATGAAAAATATGATAGCTAACAATATGATGGCTATCTTTCCAATTCTAAATTTGCATAAAAAACTCACATATGTTTTATATTGGCTTTCTGCAAGCTCACGTAGAAATTAGAATCTATGCAATTTTACTTAAACTCAGGACAGACATCTCTTTTGCAATAGGAGCACCACTAACCAATATCAAGAGATTCCTGCCTAATATTAGAGTACCTATAATAGATTTCCAATGTCCAAGGCTGCCACTTTTTCTGGCCCAAGATTGCTAGCATGATTGACAATTCAGTCACCATCCCATTCCACCATGTTAAAGACTTCACAAATAATTTGTTCGTCCATTGTTAAGGACTCGGACATCTAAACCCGCAATTGTATTATGCTATAAAGATCATTTGGAGCATTCATGGAACATAAACACCATGCAATTCCAGCAAGCACAATGGTCATTGAAGAGCATCTACCAATTGGATCATGTCATCTCTCAATAATATAGGAATTCGTCCAATGGGTTAGCTTCCACACCACTCCTTGTCGTTTCTCATCAGGCATTCATCTCATTTAATGGTATTTAAAAAAGTAATTGACAAATAAACTCAAGAAGTAAAAAAGATGGTGAATTTTAAGTCCAACAACAT
>APFE031230548.1:2000-14143 GCA_000404065.3 Pinus taeda
TACCCAAGGTAATAATGTAATAATGGGATGGGCCATAGTAATAAATAAGGTGGTTAACCCATGTCATATAAGGAACCACAAGTAGTTAATAATAATGTAAGGGGCCCATGGTATTAGTTGATGGTATGAGGAAACCATGGTAATGATGCATGGTATTGTATGTATGAGGCCTATATAGAGGCTAGAGACTCCACATGGAGAGATATGAAGAGAAGTATTCTTGTATGAACATGCATATGGATTGTGGAGTATTCTCCTTCCTTAAGGAGTGAATGTATGGTGTTGCCCTACCATAAGGGTTTGATAATAATAAAGAGAAGCATTCTATCTATTTTGATCTTGTTATTTATTGGGTTATTTCTGTTATCATATATTTCTGGTTTAGATATACAACACGTTTATTGGGTGCTGGAGTGTCTGCTTGCCAAAGCGATGGAGCAAGTAGCAGGGGAAATGGCGGAGCTAGCCCAGGGCATGCCCAATATGAAGAAGGAAATGAAGAACCTCTACATTACAATGATTATGTAGGGTAGTAAGATGGATGAAATCCAGCAACAGCTGAAGAAGTTTACTCCAACAAAGAGGGACACGTCAGAAATTCATGAGATTGTGGAAGATTGAAAATTTAGTTCTTGCTACTGTTTATCATGTTTGTTTCCAGAGGATAGTTTTCCATTTTTTTGTTAAGTTTTCATGACTGTCTGGCATAGATCTAGTAATTTTTGCTGCGAAGCTTATTTAGCGTGGATAGATAGACTCATTTATTTTTGCTACTGGATGGCTTATAACAATTTGAGGTGGCCAACAAACATGGTTTCCCATCTGGGTGGGTTGAGGCCACCAAAATGATGTGTATGGTTTAACCTGGTTTTATGTGAATAGAAGAATAAAGGCACTACCGTAGCTTACAAAAAAGAAAAAAAAGTTGTTGGTTTACATATATATTCATTATAATGGTCATCGCGTTATTACTATCATGTGATGATTTCATATATATATTTTTAATTTAGGGACATATGATGTTGTGATGATTTGATTCTTTGCCCTTTCAATGTGAATAAAACATACATGGTGTGCCATTTATAAATCAACCACAATATGGTGATGAGTTAATATGTGCCATTTGTGGTATATGCTAGTTAGATTTTCATTGTCGAGTAGTGATGATTGGATACGTGTTAATAACTATATCTATTTACTATTGTTCACACTTTCAATGAACGATCTCATGGGATCCCATATCCATGAAAATAATATCCCCTTATCAACAAAATATTCTCAAATAATATCCCCTTATCAACAAAATATTCTCCCTAGGGAGAAACTCAACAGTATCTCGTTAAACTATACAAAATTGAGTGGATCATCTATGTTTACATATTTGATAAAAAAGGAAGTTGACTAATTGGTATGGTGACAACTATCTACATATATGGAAAGTATCTGGGAGGGGAACAAGTGAAGTAATTTGGGGCAGGGTGGTGGTGGGTGTGAGTAATTCAGATGGAGTTAACAAGTTGGTGAATTTTGTAATTAGGGTGAGTACAATTGATTACATCAAAGAACATAGCATTTATAATAGTAGCAAACTAGTAGGGGGACCACTGTTAAATAGTAAACCAAGAGGGGCACAATAAATAGCAATAAGTAATTGTAGTGAACGACCATGTTGTTGCATTAATTCACAAAATGGACGTTCAACTATAAGTGGTGTGAACATATGCATGATTTTTTTTTTTTTTATTCATAGATATTTTGTGAATTAATGCAACTAGTGCAAAGGAAAAATTTTGTATGAAGCTACACTAGTAAAGTGCAACAAATAGCTAACTTGGTCAACAAAGGCCATTAGCTATCCCATTGAATTTTCTATCTTGAGACTACATAGGTGGTCTATAGACTCTCAATGGTATGAGCCTTAGAAATTTTTTCATTTGAGATGAACAATAAAGTGACACTATCAATATGGCCTTTGACCAATTAGCTAGCCTCTAGTTCGGGAAGAGGATTCCTTGAATAACACCCAAATTCACCTTAGAGCTAAGTAGATAGCTAAGATATTTGACCACCAATGCGGGGGCAAGGGGCACCTTTGTTAGATATATTTAAAAAGTCCAACCTACTCTGAAGAGAATATCTTAATTGTAAGATCATGATAAGGCATGAAGTAGTGTTTCAATGTTATTGATAATCCAAACCCTAGGGCAAGAAGAATTCCTAGAGTGAATGCACTCTACTTGATCATAAAGGATGTGCCAAAACCTTGAGAAAAAATAATTTATAGAGAGAAGGGCCACTCTACTTGATTATAAACTCCCTAAATCAAGTTAAGGTCGAATGACTTGTGCACTCCATGCCTTTAATTGCAACAAAATTCACCTTGCAGCCTAGTTAAATATCTAAGATCTTCAACAACGACCATGTAGAGAGTTTCTTGCTTGAAGATCGAGGGAGGCTTTTAAGTAGAAATATTCTTTGTAGCTTCCTCAATGAGCAAAACCTTGAAATATTTTGTAGGTTGGTCTCCAATTTTCACTGAATGGAACTACACATGTTAAGTGCTTCTTGCAATGTATTTTTTTGTTAGGGTCATTCAAACCCCAAAAGTATGACAAAGGAATTGTAATCACTGCTTTGGGATGGAATTAGTTGTAGGGGATGAGTTCAACTAGTAAGGACTAGGAGTCTTCCTGTCACTGCTTCTAGTGGGCCCCTGCTTCTAGTGGGTCCCCAACTTATTTAACCACTTTATGTGGGTGTAGTGTTAGAGTGTGCTCTGCACCCACTAGCTCATTGATTTATGACATTGAAACAACATTGGATACCTTCGTTGAGGAGCGACTAAGGGGTAACTGTCTTTAGGGGAGGGGTTTCATTGCACTATACCTTTATTTTTCGAAAGCATTTCAGCCTAAACACATTCAATGCTTAGGGAGACTTCTAGGTAGGAGATGGTTTGGGTGGGCAAGACCACCTCTTGGTTGACCTCGATCACAAATGTTCACAGATGCGACGATCCATGATTTGAGAGTGAAAGTAAAATGTGGGACAAGTGATGTATTATTGAACTTGTTTGTCTTGACTTGATTACAAACTTTGATGAACAAAAATTCCTTGTGGTATTTTAGACACGTAAACTTTAATGCAAACTCCATATTGAGGTTGAGGGTGGGAAAATCACTAAGGCTCATGGTAGATAAATTTCCTTAGAGGGTATGCAATCTATAGGGAAAGCCATAACTTCATTGGGAGCCCTGTGAAATTCATGGTAGGTGGGAAATTTTTTGAATTGAAAAATTAATAGTTTTAGAGCCTCTTGCTTATGGGTTGGGTGCTGAGTCAAGGAACTAAACAAAGGAGAAATCTAGCAAGAAATCTTTGGTTAGGATGGGTGCAAAGCACTCCAGTTAGTGACATGATGAGCTTTGATGTAATGGATAACATGTTGAACCTATGATGTAATGGACAACATGTTGAAGTAATTAAGATGGATCACAACTTTGGAACAAATTTTTAATGATCTATCTAGACTGATAAAATGATTAGAAGTATTTTTTTAGTTTAGCCCATATTACCTCTCTTTTGACAAAAATGTTTATATATTTAAACAAAATTGGGCCATAGCTAATGCAATAAAATTGTGTAATTACTCAACCATCCCAAGGATCACAATCTCTCCTATCTAATTAAAGTTTCAAAGGTCAATCCAATTCACCAAAATAATTAATGTTGTGCTTATATTTTTTGAATTTATGAATTGATTTGTTTCATTTTTGAGTACATAGTAACTGATGTTGTATACACATTTCTCGAAATTATTTAATGAATTCAGTTGTTTCATCCTTACTATTTTCATGTTCAATTTATATTTTTGAGTTATTTTTGCCTAAAATCATATCCTTTTCATTGTGCTAGATAATCATAAATAATTTCATATATTTATATGTATGTCTTTTTTCTTTGGGTTCCTTTTCACTTTTTTAAATCACTTATTATTGTTTAGCTTTCTTGATAATTTATTAAATATTTTAATTGTGTATATAGATTTTAGTATCTTAATTGATAATTTGTTAAATATTTTAATGTTGTTATGTTAGATATAAAATGGAATGAAAGTTTTAGTTTGTATTGGTTGCTAAAGGGGAAGGAGATTAGGGAAGAAAAAGCTACATTTTTATATCAGTTTAGTCAATGACTTCATCAGAAATCAGACTTGTTCTTTGATCCATCATAATATGACTCCATCATTTAGACTTGTTCTTTGATCCACTAGAATTACAATATGAATCCATTTATATTTTTAACCTTAAAAAGGATTAAAGATGAATAAGTAGTGATTTCTTGAGATTGTATGGTATTAAAGTTCTTTGAAGCAATTTTATTAAAATTCAAAAATTGATTTAATATAATCGTTTTAATTTGTAAATTATTATAATATATATATATAGGGGTCATGACGAGGGCATTCTAATCGTCAAAGTCACCGCACCCAGCCCTGGCCACACCAAACCCTTAAGTTGGCTAGATTTTTAGATGTTTCTCCCCCTTAGCACGGGGCACAAACCACCCCTTGTAAGGTTTGAACTTGGTCGCCTCTGATGAGACCCCATTCCTCAATACGGTTGTGCTAATGAAGGGCTAATTTGTAAATTTATTATTATTAAAAAATACTATATATATGCTATATAGTTAACTTATATATATAATATTATTAATATGTAATTTTATGATTATAAATTTTGTAACTATAATATATATTATATATAATTATATATATATATATATAATATATATACTTATATATACTATATAATTATATATAAGTATTATTTGATTAATCAAATAAAATTGTTATGTTCAATTATGATTATATATGAATTATAGTTTGTTGGTTTAATATGGTGTTTGAATTTGATTTCATAATTCAATGTTGAAAATATTTAAAAGTTATATAATAGGTTTATTTTTATAATAAAATAAAATAATGAAAATAGATTAAAATAAATTAAAAATATTAATTTAAAATTGATTTTATATATTTAGAAAAATGTATTACTGATTTTTTGTTAGAGGAATATTTTACGAGGAAATTTGAGGAATAATTTGTAAATTTGAATAAATTACATGTATATTTGAAGCAACAATGTCCATTTGTAAATTGGAATAAATTTTATATACAATTTGAAAAAACAACTTCAAAGTGAGAATACGTTTTAAAAATAAAATAAAATTGTAAACGTTAATTAAAATATAATGTGCAAAATAACTTATTCTTAATTTTAAATATTTAAAGGATTTTTTTTTATGCTAGTATTTTTTAACAAGTGCAAAAACGCTAAAAAGCTATAGCTTGATTGTACCAATAATTTACATCAAATGGCTCATAAGAATCCTTTCCAAAATAAATGATGTGTTATTGAACTATAATTATGGAGGATAAAGTAGGGTATTATGTGTTGTAGTGATAGGTGCCAGATAATAATAGATGAAGCTTTGAAACTTTGATCTATTCATGGTTAGACCATAAAGTTTAACACTCTTGGAAATAAACCACATGGATACCCAATTCCACTACAAAGTAAATGATTTGAAAGAAAATAAGATAGAATAAATAGAATTAACCCTTAAAATTAATCCTTACAACTTGAAAGGATAATAATGAAAAATAAAATAAATTTCTCTATATTTACAATTAGATATACATATGATATTTTTCTACTTAAAGATGTTTCATTTATGAATAATATCCAAATATATCATGTTAGAAAACAAGTAGATTTTTTGAAATTTGTTTACTCAGATTCCGGCCACTTTTAGCTGTCTGGGCAATTCCTCTGTCTGGGTAGTAGTCTAAAAATTATGTTTTTTTGCCCGGAAAGTTATGGAAATTCTGGCCATATTTTGAAAAAATTTGGCAAGGATTTTTATAAATCCAAGTAAAAGCTGTCAAAATTCATAATTTTAGGTGCCCTAGAGGTTTTTGATGGTGCTAAATCTATTTCCACCATCAAAAACATGATTCAAACACTGCATGTACAATATTTTTTGAAATTTTTTTGGGCAAATTCGGACCACTTTTAGCCGTCTGGGAATTCTTCCACCTCTGTAGACTGCTCCATTTATAATTAATACATATTATTAATTAATGTTGTTCATATTATTATTCATAAATACATATTATACACATTATTCATTATTCATTAATGTTATTTTAATATTTTTATTAAATTTAATTAATTACTTGTTTTTCTATACTTGAAAAATTATCTTAATAGAAAATATTTGAGCATACTTCAAAGATATTTAAATAGATAAGATCTTAGTTTTTTATTTGTAAATATAGAAATTTTTATTTTTATTTTTCATCTATAGTGATTAGTTTTCTTTTAAAAGATTCTGATTAATTTTCCTTTAAATAGTTAATCTAAATTGTGGTTTTAAAGTTGTTTTCTAATATTAAGATTTATGATTAAGTTTTCCTTTCAATGATTAATCTAGATTTATTGATTTATACATATTGTTCATTAAAATATTTTCTATTATTTATTTAACTTAAATTTATATTAGATACATATTATTCATTAAAATTGGTTTTAAATATTTATATTATTCATTAAAATGTTTTTAAATATTTATTTATTCTTGGTGATATTTTTTTTATTAAAATAATTTTATTATATTTATTTACTAAATATATGATTGGTACATATTGTTTATTGAAAATTATTAATATCTATTATGTATATAATACATATTATTCTTTAAATTAAATTTAATTAATTACTTGTTTTCTAACGTAAACATAAAAAAACACTTTCATCGTTGTTTTTTTGAATTGCATGTAGAATTATCATCCTGATTGAATTGCGGGCAAAATTGTCTTTTTTCTTTCTTTTATTTATTTAGCTTTTTTAAATTTCAAATCCTCCGGAAACACTTTCCTGAAGTGTGGATTCATCGAAATTAGTAATGGATTATTTTAATTTATTTATCAAAGTTATGCAAATTTGATTTTTAATAAATGTGCAAAATAATTTATATTAATAATTTTTAGAATAAATGAATAGAATGAACCATTTTTATTGGTTTTGAACGTTATTTTTTTATAAATTTTTTTGTTTTTTTAATATAAAATTATATATACATATATGGTTAATTATAAGATAGTAAAGATTGCTACGAAGGGTGATTCTTTAAACTTTACAATGATTACTTTTGTGTAGATAGATAATTGAGGTTATATGAGTCAAAGTGTACAAGTAGATAGACAAGTGAGGTTATATATCCAACTCTTTTTAAGGGATAGAAATTTTGTAAGATAGAGGTCTGAGCTTTTTTGAAACATTAACTAGAGTCTAGATAAAGTTCCAATGGTTTACTAAATACAAAGGGTTATTGAAGCGAGGAAAACATTTTCATTCTTTTTTTTTTGAATTGGGTTTCAATCATTTCTTTGTTTATATATATATATATAATATATATATATCTTTTTGCTTTAAAGTATTGGTTTTCTATTGAGGTATTGCATGATTTGCATTAAAATGTGTCTTCTCAAATTATGTATGAAATTCAAATACTCATCCTTCTTTTTTATAGTCCATTTTGACATGAAGTTAAAATACTTAGTTGTTTATGGCTACCAATTGACATCCTTTAAAACCTATTTAGTCACCACCTTTCTCATAATCAAATCCAAAGTAGTCCTTAATCTTTACATTCTTCTTCTTCAACATGAATATTGCAACATACCCACCAAGCCACACTTGTCTTTAGGAGCAATGTGCTCATTAACACCACATTACTCCTAACTGTGCACCTCACCTCATGGTTCAAAAAGTTGAGAACAAAAGTGGTTTAGCTCACATTTCTTCACATATAATATATTTTCCTAGGAATAACAAAATGAACAATGCATATTGCAATCATCATCATATAGCTCAACAAAAATTGAGTTAATGATATTGGTTTAATGCTATTTCAATTCATGATTTTTTTTTGGATTTGGTTCCATCCATCTATATATATATATATATATATTATATATATATATATATATATATATATATATATATATATATATATTCAGGGTTAGAAAATGCAATGTCCATAGTGTGACGACAAAGTGTCTAAGTAAATTCTACTTTCTTTTATTTCATAGTTTAATAATATTTTGTGAATATTAATTTCACTTTTCATTTTAAACTAACACATTCTCTTTTTTTTTTGTTCTTAGGATACATTGTCCACTGTAAACTAGCAAAAAGGATGGGTAAGTCACAATTTAATGAATTTTTTTGAATATTAGTTTTACTTTTCATTTCAAATTGCTACATCTTGAATGCAGGGTTAGGGTTCTGGAAAATTTGCAATGCAAATATTAATAAGTTTTAAAAGTAATTAGTTAAATGGAAAGTGAAACCACCTATATTGGTTTCCAACACTACCAACTAACAATTTATAGATATGTAGGTTTATGTGTTCACTTAAATGAAAATTTATCCATTATGTTAAATTAGTTTTGAAGCTATAAGAAGTATGCCTACAATTTCTAAAATCCCTGAATCTCATTGATAATTTCAAAAATTTAACTACACCCAACAAACAACAAAGAACTGAATAGCTATATATATCTATACCTTTCTTATAGACATAATAACTTTAATAATCTATCACCCATTGTATAGGGGTTTCACCATCCTTAAATAAATGTTAAAGGCTTCCTTGTTCACAATGGTAAAAGGCATGAGTGAAGGATTATGGGGTGGATTTGAGTTATTAATTATATTCTACATCTTTGAAATTAAACAACACTCATTAGGCTTGTTGGACTAGCTTGTAATGGGATTATTGAATGTGACATGAAATCTACATCCATTTCATAAATAACATTTAGCTTTGGGAATTATGAAGGGAAAAAATGATAAATAAGGGTATACACAAAAGGGTTCTATAAATTCTTAAGTGAAAAAGAACTAGCAACTAATCACTTAAATTGGAAATGTGATCATCTTAGGCAACCTTGGAATGGACACAATGAAATACTAAGCCATTAGTGCAACATTCAAGCAAACAACAATATCAAAATAAAATGGAAAGGAAAAAAATTCAAGCATGAACCATTGGATCACTACATATCGTGACTGTTGGATTGTAAGTTACAAAAGTACATAGTAAAGAAACACACTTTACCTAACTCTACACTAGACCAAGTTATATAACTATTTCCTATGTGTAGGAATTTACAGGCTAAGTTCCTTAGACAGAACACCAAAGGACACCGCTCACAAACAGATCACAGATCAGTACACCAGTATTCTTGACGTGGTTAAAACCCTCAAAGAGGGAAACAATCCATGGCCTGAGCCAACGCGGTCACTTCAAGCAATTTATTAATAAAAGAATGAAAATTTACATAAGCTTCTCTCATGAATAGTTACCCTACAAATGACCCTCCATGCTCTTTAAATAGAGATCATGGACCAATCAGGTGTTAAGCTACGGATCAAGTGCTGCTAATAATGAGGAGATAATGAACTGTCGGATCACTACATATCATGACTATCGGATTGTAAGTTACAAAAGTACATAGTAAAGGAACACACTTTACCTAACTCTACACTAGACCAAGTTATACTTAACTATTTCCTATGTGTCGGAATATCCTAACACCCCCCCTTAAGAACAACTTGGGATAGGATTGAAGGATGTACAAATATGACACAATAGGAGAAGGAAGGAGGCATTAGAGCCTATCCCCCCTTAGTGACAACTTCCTAAACTCCAACCATAAGTCAAAGTTTAGTAAACTTCGCCTTTGTGAGAGCCTTTGTAAAGATATCTGCAACTTGATCATCTGTTGAACAATATTTCACTTCAAGAACATGGTCATGAATGAGCTTGATGATAAAGTGCATGTGCAGTTCAATGTGTTTGTTGTGCTGATGTTGGACTGGATCTTTGCATAGTTGAATGGCACTTTGATTATCACACCAAAGTGTAGTCGAATGCTGCTGCTGAAAGCCAAACTCTGATAGGATATAATGAAGCCACAGGGCTTCCTTACTAGCTTGTACAACACCACGATACTCTGCTTTTGCTGAAGAAAGAGAAATTGCACTTTATTTCTTGCAAGCCCATGTAATAGGTCATGAACCAAGAGTGAACACATGACCGCTAGTAGACTTTCGATCATCAGGGTCACCAGCTGAATCGGAATCAGTGAAACTAATCAATAGAGGAGATGCTTCTGCACTGTAATGAATCCCAAACTGAACTGTACCTCAAACATAACGAAGTATTCTTTTTTGTTGCTTTCCAATGACTTTCATGTGGGTTTTGCATAAACTGAGCAATAAGGCCAACAACAAAGGAAAGGTCAGGATGAGTATGGGTCAGATACAAAATTTTTCCTACAAGTTGACGGTATAAGGTATCATCAACTTCAGGGGAAGTACAAGTGACTGAAAGTTTGGCTCCATAATAAAAGGGAGAAGGGGTTGGCTTATAGTCTTCCATGTAAAAATGGCGTAGAAGATCACAGGCATACCTGGACTGGGAAATGGAAATACCTTCCTTGGATTGCAAGACTTGAAGACTAAGAAATAATGCAAGTGTCCTAAGTCTGTCATTTCAAACTTCTTTTTAAGGTTGGACTTCACATGGTTTATAAGGTTGGGATCACTACCAGTAAGGATAATATCATCACCATAAATAACAAGAATGATAAGAGACTTGCCCACTTTCTTGGTGTAGACAATATTGTCAGAATGACACCTAAAAGACAGTTTCTAAAAGAAAACTATCCATTTTGGCATACCAAGCCCTAGGGGCTTGCTTGAGACCATAAAGGGATTTCTTAAATTGACATACAAGACTGGAGTCTGTTTGTATAAAGCCAGTAGGTTGTTCCATATATATTCTTCATGCAAGTTCCCATGTAAGAAGGCAAATTTAACATCCATCTGATAGACTTCCCATTTGAAAGAGGTAGCAAGGGAAAGAACAAGGCAGATAGAGTTCATTTTGGCAATAGGGGAGAAGGTTTCAGTATAGTAAATGCCTTCAACTTGTGAAAAACTCTTAGCAACAAGACGAGCTTTATGTTTATCAGCTTTTCTATCTGGTCCATACTTGGTTCTGTAAACCCATTTGCATCTAACAAGTTTTCATCCCTTTGGAAGAGGAACAAGATCCCATGTATCATTTACCAATAATGAACGATATTCTTCATTCATTGCTGCGTCCCAATCTGGATGGCCTGAAGATTCTACAAAGGTGTCAAGATCATAATTCGCTAAAGCTTGAGCCAGTAAAGAAGAGGCTCTATTGAACTGAGAACGTGTATGTCGTTGATCTGTAGGATCACCTGCAAGAGCACCTGCTGCATCTCGAGTAGCACGGACCCATTTTGGAAGCCGAGGAGCTAAAGGAGGATCTTGAGAAGGTGGGGGAGGATTGTCATCCTTGTTGTCATCATCTAAAGAATAAATATTTTCAGAAGTAGAAGGGATAGAGAGAGGTGGCACATCCACCGAACTAGGCTCGTAGGCCGATATATTTTTAGCAAACTTTACATCTCTTCTAATGATAACTTTTTTGGACTTAAGTGGAATAAGTCTATATCCTTTGACATCTTCAGAATATCCAACAAAAATACATTTTTCACTCTTAGGTTCTAAAGCTTATGTTTCTCATCTGGAATATGGGCCCATGCTTCACTTCCAAAAACACGAAAGTGACTTACATCTGGTTTAATGGAACTCCAAGCTTCTTCTGGAGTGATATTCTTTAGAACCTTAGTAGGAGTGCGAATTATTATATAATTTGCACAATTAATTGCTTCGGCCCAAAAACTAAGACTGAGTCCTTTAGATTGCAGCATACAATTAGCCATTTCCTTTAAGGTGCGATTTTTCCTTTCAGCTACACCATTTTGTTGTGGAGTGTATAGAACAGTATGTTGCATTTGAATTCCATTTTCGGTGCAAAAGTTGATGAATGTGTTTTTAACATATTCTCCACCATTATCAGTTCTTAGCTTAAGAATTTGATGTCCAGATTGTTTTTCCACAAAGGCTTTGAAAGCCAAAAATGTGTTAAATACTTCGCTCTTGAGTTTTAAGAAGTATACCCAAGTGCGTCTG
>APFE031230552.1:0-59379 GCA_000404065.3 Pinus taeda
TAGAAGGTGCATTGGTAAGGCCAAAAGGCATGACCAAAAATTCATAATGACTCTCATGAGTTCTAAATGCTATTTTTAAAATGTCTTCAGTCTTCATTCTGATTTGATGATATCCTGAGCGAAGATCCAACTTGGTGAAGTAAATTGATCCATGTAATTCATCCAGTAATTCATCGATGACATGAATGTGAAACTTATCTTTAATAGTGAGCTTGTTGAGCTCCCTATAATCCGGACACATGCGCCATGATGCATCCTTCTTGTGCTCCAATACTACTAGAGCAGAGAAAGAACTTTGAGTAGGTTGAATTATACCAGCCTCTAGCATTTATGCAACCATATGTTCAATTTCACTCTTTTGGGCATAGGGATATCTGTACGACCTGATGTTAGGAGGAACACTTCTTGGAATCAGATGAATAGCATGATCATGATCACGAATAGGTGGGAGACCTTTGGGAGTCTCAAATACCTTGGAATGATTGTCCAGGACTTTTTGGAGATATGGAGAAATAGATGATTTCGATGTGGAAACATCTAGCAAACATAATTGTGCAATTACACCCCTTTGTTCATTTTTTAGAAGCTTTGTCATACCATTAGAGCTAATTATCCTTCCTGGTTTCCCTGCAATACCCCTTAATTCAACTTCCTTTCCTTCCGCAGAAAATTTGATGAAAAGTTCTTGAAAATTAAAAGCTATTGTACCCAAGGATTGGAGCCATTGGACTCCTAGTACAACATCAGCACCTCCCATTGGAATGGAAAGCATTGAGCTAGTCAATACATATTCTCCCATCGATAGCTTGATATTATGGCACTTTCCAGAGCAATTTATTGTTCCTCCATTTGCAATCATCACTTGACACTCTGGTGCTGGGTATAGGAAGCAATTCAATTCTTTTGCTACCTTACAATGAATAAAATTGTGGGTACTTCCTGAATCAATCAACACTATTACCTTTTTCTTCTTGATTTGTCCTTCTATCTTGATGGTTTGAGGAGTGGTAATTCTTGCCAATGCATTACAAGATATCGTCGGATTCGTTTGTTCTTCATCTAGGCTTTGTTCCTGGAGTATATCCTCTTCTTTTGACCTTCCTTGCTCCTTTTCTTCTTCCTCTTCACAATCTATGTAGAATAATTTCTTCTCAGCACACTTATGACCTTTAGTGTATTTGCTATCACAACTGTAACAAAGCCCTTTTTCTCTTTTTTCTTCCAATTGTTGTGGTATCAACCTTATAAGTTGTGGAAGACTAGGGGCAACAACACTTCCATCTTTATAGTTGTGAGTGGTATGCTTCTTGGTTGCCATAATTTTTCTTTCCATTTTCTTGCTAACCTGAATGCCTTCTCTAATGAATTAGGTTCCCAAAGGCAAACATCATGTTAGATATTATCCTTTAAAGTTCCTATGAACAAATCAATCCTATGCTCTAGAATATTTTTTACCCTTATGTTCAATTTTTGGAAGTCGTCAATGTGCTCCATTATTGAACCATTTTGTTTGAGACTTATCAATTGGCTAAAAAAAGTGTTGCTTTTTGTATCCTCATAATGTGCTGTCAATTCTTCTGTATAAATTTCCCAAGGGATAATTTGTTTACGAGAGAAAAGCCATTGATACCATACAAACTGATTTGGTACCAAATATAAAGTTGCAATACGTACCTTTTGTGTGTTTTGCACATTATTGAGATCGAAAAATTGCTCCATCTATAATATCCATGTTGCGGGATCCTTGCCATCAAAATTCCTCATATCGATTTTTGGAATATGGTGGGCCTTCGATCCAACATTAGTGTCTATGAAATCATGATTAACATTTCTTTTGTTCACATCATGAGTTTCCTTCACTACCCTTTCACCATTAGTAAGTATTTCTTGTAGAAAATTTGTCAAGTTTGTCTTTAAATCTGCCATGTCTGTCTTCAAATCATCCATCTTAGCTTCCACGCCATTCATCCTAGCTTCAACACCCTTTATCTTAGATTCCACGCCATTTATCTTAGCTTTTGTTAGCTTTTGTGAGAGTGACATTTGTTGCACTTGGTCTTGTAATTTTGATATATCATGTAGTATTTCTTCCTTTTCTTCATAAGTCATGCTAGAGATTTCAGGTTGCTTACTAGGTGTTTTGCATTTTCTTTCCTCTGGGCACCAGGTACCGATAATAATGCTCTACTATTCCCTTTGAATTCCTTTAAAGAAAAATTTCAGACCGAGCTTAAGCAAAAATTTAAAAAAATCTACACACCTTTTTTCATTTTGTAGGAGCTCGATATTGCCTCTAATGTATCTCTGTAATTTTGGATCATCTAGTTATGAAACTGTGAATTGTAGTAGCTGTCTGTTTCCTCTTTCCAATGCCACTAGTCTGATCCAAATTGGATTCTCCAACGAAGAGTTATGCCAAATCTCCGACAGTGACCTGATTATAGACTACTTCAGTAGAGTGAACTTGTACGACATGCCACATGTCCCCGTTTCGACCTTTGGCTCTGAAAAATATATTCAAGAAACTACAGTCCGTCCTCTTTCTGTACCTTCTTACACATTTTCAATTCAATGCTCAGAGAGAAAGTTATGACGATTTTCCCCAGGTCACCTATTTGGAACTTAATTCAGGAGTTTGCAAAAAGACCAACTTCCTTAGATCATATCTTTGCAAATATAGCGCGAAAAGCTCTAAAATTTGGATCCGAGGTTCAGTGCAATTTTTTCTCAAATGGGTTTTTTTTTTTGTTGCTTCTAAAACATCACAGAAAAAAGTTATAGCAAAAATGCCACGATGACCTATTTGGAGCAGTGAAACCCTAGAATCCAAAGCTCTGATACCAAATGTTATGAAACCAGCTTACAAAAAGATAGAAAAGATAGAGCAATGCCTTAGAATTCAGCCTCTTCGAGGGGGGAACCTCCTTTACATTACACAAATGAATGATTCCTTGATGATTCAAATGACAAAACCTCCTTTCTATATATAGGAGTCTAAGGAGTCACAATATAACCCAACCGACCTAATAATAAATAATAAAGGACCAAAATAACAATAGAGGGATTCTATGGGGCACAGTAATAACAATATGGGGACAATAGGGGCACAACAATATTAATAAGGGATACAACTACAATAGTAATGGGGTAATCACTAGTATTGTAGGGACCTAACATGGTCAACCATGGTCCAACATCGCATTATGACAAAGATTCTCTCAATATGAAAATCAGTCATATTCAATCATGGTCAATCATGGTCTAATGTCACATCGTGACAAAGAATGTCTCAATATGAAGATACACCATGGTTAACCATTGCCAACCATGGTCAATCATGATTTACCATGGTCCAACGTCAACCATGGCCAACCATTGTCCAATGTCACATTGTGAAAAATGTTATCTCAATATGAAAAGTAATCATGGTCAACCATAATCCAATGTCGCTTTGTCACAAAGATTGTGTCAATATAAAAATCAATCATGGTCAACCATATTTATTTTATAGGTTATAATATTTATCTTAAGGTTTATATACCTTGGTTTTATAATACAAATCCCTTGGGTTTATTGTTATTCCCTTGGTTTTATAATACTTTGGGGTTTTAGAATTGATCCCTTTGGTTTATAATATCAATCCCTTGAGTTGATTAATGTAATGGTATGTACTCCTAGGATATACTATTATTCATATGGTTTATAATATTAATCCTAGGGTTTAATATAAATCCCTTGGGTTTACAATCATGGTAAACCATGGTGATTGATGGTCCAATCTCACTTTGTGCCAAATATGGTCTCAATATGAAAATCAACCATGGTCAACCATGCTCCAACATCACATTGTGATAAATATTTTCCTAGTAAGAAAATTAACGATGGTAAAGCATGGTCAACCGTGTTTATTTTTGGGTTTATAATATTGATATTAGGGTTTCTATGCCTCTGGTTTATAATATTTATCCATCGGGTTTAATATTATTCCCTTGGGCTTATAATACCAATCCCTTGGGTTTATTAATCTAAGGGTTCATATTCCTATGGCATACCGTTATTCCCAAGGTTTATAATATTAATTTTTAGGTTTAATATATATTCATTGGGTTTATCATCATGGTCAACCATGGTCCAACATCACATAGGGACAAATATTTTCTCAGTATGAAAATCAACCATGGTCAACCATATTTGAATGTCATATTGCGACAAAGATTGTGTCTATATGGAAATCAACCTTGGTCAACCATGGTTAATAACCATGGTTACATTATGACAAATCTTGCCCCTTGGTCCAACATCACATTGTGACAACCATGCTAAATCATGGTCCAACGTCGCATTGTGACAAAGATTGTCTCAATATGAAAGTCAACCATGGTCAACCATAGCCAACCATTGTCCAACATCACATTGTGACAAATGTTGTCTCAATATGAAAATCAATCATGGCCAACAATAGTCCAACGTCACATTCTGACAAAGATTGTGTCAATATGAAAAGCAACTGTGGTCATCCATGGTCAACCATATTGAATTTAGGGTTTAGAATATTTATCTTAGGGTTTATATACATTTAATTTTATACCCTTGAGTTTTTAGTTTTAATCCCTTGGGTTGATTATGCCCTTGGGTTTATAATATAAATCCCTTGAGTTTATTAATCTAAGGGCTCATATTCCTATGGTATAATATTATTCATAGGGTTTATGACATTAATATTTGGGTTTAATATAATCCATTTCATTTATAATCATGGTAAATCATGGTCCAACATCACATAGTCACAAATATTTTCTGAAGATGAAAATCATCCAATGTCGCATTGTGACAATGGTTGTCTCAATATGAAAATCAACCATAGTCTATCATGTTCAAATGCCACATTGTCACAAATATTGTTTCTATATGGAAATCAACCTTGGTCAACCATTGTTAATTATGGTCAGCCATGGTCAATAACCATGGTCACATTATGACAAAGATTGTCTCTTGGTCCAGCATCACATTGCGAAAACCATGGTCATCCATGGTCTAACATCGCATTGTGGCAAAGATTGTCTCAATATGAAAGTCAACCATGGTCAACAATGACCAATCATTGTCCAACATCGCATTGTGACAAATGTTGTCTCAATATGAAAGTCAATCATGGTCAACCATAGTTCAACATCACATTGTGACAAAGATTGTGTCAGTGTGAAAATCAATTGTGGTCAACCATGTTTATTTTAGAGTTTATAATATTTATCTTAGGGTTTATATACCTTAGATTTATAATATTTATCCCTTGGTATTAATATTATACCCTTAGGTTTTTAATTCCTTGAGTTGTTAGATTTTATCCCTTGGGTTTATAATATCAATCCCTTGGGTTTGTTAATCTAAGGGTTTGTATTCCCAGGGTATAATATTATTCACAGAGTTTGTAATATTAATATTTGGGTTTAGTATAAATCCATTGGATTTATAATCATGGTCAACGATGGTCCAACATCACATAATGACAAATATTTTCTCAATATGAAAATCAACCAATGTCGCATTGTGACAGTGGTTGTCTCAATATGAAAATCAACCATGGTAAATAATGTTTGAAGGTCGCGTTGTGTCTATATGGAAATCAACCTTGGTCAACCATGGTCACATTGTGACAAAGATTGTCTCTTGGTCCAATGTCACATTGTGACCACCATGGTCAATCATGGTCCATTGTGTCAAAGGTTGTCTCGATATGAATGTCAACCATGGTCAACTGTTGTGCAACATCACATTGGTACAAATTTTGTCTCAATATGAAAATCAATCATGGTCAACCATAGTCCACCATTTCATTGTGACAAAGATTTTGTCAATATGATAATCAACCATGTTCAACCATGTTCATTTTAGGGTTTATAATATTTATCTTATGGTTTATATACCTTGGGTTTACAATATTTATTCATTGGATTTAATATTATACCCTTGGGTTTATAATTCCTTTGGTTTTTACTTTTAATCCCTTGGGTTTATTATTCCATTGGGTCTGTAATATTTATCTTTGTGAACCATGTTCAAATGTCACATTGTGACAAATATTGTCTCTATATGGAAATAAAAAATGTTCAACTATGGTCAATAACCATGGTCCAACGCCCGATCGTGACAAAGATTGTTTGAATATGAAAATCAACTATGGTCAACCATGACCTACCATTGTCCAACATTGCATTGTGAAAATTGTTGTCTCAATATGAAAATAAATTATGGTCAACCATGGTCCAACATCGCATTGTGGCAAAGATTGTGTCAATATGTAAATCAACCATGGTCAACCATGCTTTTTTAGGATTTATAATATTTATCTTATGGTTTATATACCTTTAGTTTATAACTTTATCCCTTGAGTTAAATATTATACCTTTAGGTTTATAATACCTTGGGTTTATCTTAGTTATTATTATTATTATTAATGCTTAGATTTTTTGGAGAAATCACAGAGAGAACAAAGGGTCGACGCATTTCGAACCTAGATATAGGTTTTTCCTAAGAAAACCCATAGTTAGTAGCATCTTCATGCTAAATCTCATCACTTTCTAGTCGAGAAACTATGTGTTCTCAATACTCTAGCTACTAGGGCTATTCAGGTTTCTGATGAAGACCATCTGATGGATAAGAAGAACCATCTCTTTAATGTCTTTAAGAAGAATGGTTATGGTAAGTTGCAAGGTTTCATAGCCTTTTTAAAAGATAGTCGGGAACCTAGAACTAAAAAAGAGGTTGAGATGACCTTGGGATCTAAGCTCTGAAAGAGCGGAATAAGCGCATATTTAAGGATCTAAGCACTCCGAAAGAGATCATTTGGGGCAACTTCTGCCACAATATGAAAGAGACCTTGGCACTTCGCAACTGGGCTCAGGACAACATTCCCTCTACTGATGATGAAAAGACCATTTGGGCAAACTGGAACCTGTAACTCCCACAGGGAACTCAAATTCACGCCCTGCCCATGCAAAACAACACTAAAAAGGACTCTTGGACTCCTCCCCCAAAGAACACAATCAAGCTCAACTTTGATGGCACTTCTAAGGGTAACCCGGGAAATGCAGGATTTGGTGGCATATTTAGAAATCATGAAGGCTCGCCACTCCTTATTTACTTTGGGAATATAGGCTGGGATTCTAACAACTCGGCAAAATTGGAGGGTATATGGCAAGGGCTTCTCCTTTCCAAGAAAGACAATTTACATCCCCTGGAAATTGAAGGCGATTCCCAAATTCTCATCAACATGGCCAGCCAACTTCAAAATGGGTCTCATGCGAGGAAAATGGCTAATAGCTAGAGGCTTGAAGCCAGACTGGAAGCCATTGAACAACTGCTCCACAATAATATGGCCATCATCTTCAATCATGTCAAGAGGGAAGGCAACAAGGTTGTTGATCTTCTCACCAATATAGGAGTGGACGCGGAGAATACTTTCCTCACAGGAACAATAGACATCATTCAGAATCATGACCAAGCCCAGGAATGCACATCTTTGATCTAAAAGGATGCAGCTCCCCCGGATGCAAGTGAATGAGGCGGAAATCAAGGTGAAAAGACTGGGGTGGGGCGAGGTAGCTCGACACCTACCCACCCAGTACGTTGTGTTAAATACTTGCAAGTGGAAGAGCGCATGGCATGCGCGTAAGGCAGGTCATAACGGCTCTCATTCAGGTGGCCATGGTTCATTCTTCCTGTCCTCTGTGACGACTTTCCCCTCCGCATGCTTTAAACTGCAAGAGATGATGGCGGTCTTCAATGCTATATTAATCGAAGGAGTTTCTTGAGATTAGTCTGGAAGGTTTAAAGCGAGGCTCTATTCTGGGTTGGAGGTGAAGCCTTTTGAGCTGTCTCATAGGGCTCCTCCTCTCGCCTCTGCTCTCATCTCTGCCTAGGTTCTGTCGGAAGTCTCCTGGCACTTTTTGGGGAAAGCCTTTCTGAAGCTTAGCTAAGCCATTCCGGGGCAGCTCCTGTTGTTCCTCTCTCTTCTCTATGTGGTCTTTAACCACAATCTGGTGGTTTTAGTGTTGGCTCATCATCACCTAGTCACAGGTCTTGCCTATAGCTTAGATGGGGGGATTCTGTGTAGCGTTTTCATAACCTCTGTCCCTTTGTCTGACTATTTGGTCTCAGGTCTTGTCTTTGATACCGGGTGGAGGGAGATTGGCCTTGTCAATCCAAAGGTCACTCGTTTTCACTCTGGAAAGTATCACTCTGTGCTCAATTTGTTTCTGTTGGTGAAAGGCATTGGTAGGTTCCCTCCCTCGTCTCCGAGTCTGTGTGGCTCTGCTCGCCCTATAGTTGCTCAGCCCGTCTGTCACCTTTCCAGTGCTCCCTCTAAGATGGCTCGACTTCGACAACGAATGGGATGCCGAAGAGGTCAACCTCAGCGCGCGCTGTCAAGCCCGTCTTCGGATTCGCCTGCCCCCTCCAGTGAATTGTTTGTTGGTCGATACCCCTGTACGCAAAGTGGGAGAAGGTGGCTTCATGCTTCCAGACGCCACCGTGGGCCTCCATCCTCGTCCAGCTCTGCAATTTTCTCTTTTAACAGTTCCCTGCATCGGCCTTGGATGACGGCTCACATTACAGTGGTCTTCCATGAGACTCCTCAGATGGAGGATTCAAACTCTCATCCAGGAGGCTCGGGGGCAGTCTCTTGTCCCTCTCCTTCTATTCAGCTGGGAATTGGTTTGGTGCCTCAGCAGGTATCGACTGCTCCTGGTTGCAGCACTCAGGATGAGGAGATGTTGCCAGTCAACCACAGCCCCTCTGAATAGAAAGCTGCTCCAGCTATGGATGAGCCAGAATTGGGTTGGTGTCGTATTGTGGAAGAACCACAAGATGGTTAGAGTGCTCTCATTGGTGTCGGTTTTTTGTTATGCTATGGCAATCACCGGGCAAGTCTGTTATGAAAACTACGCTGTGGATCTTTTTGTGTTTTTTGATGGTTTTGTTTACCATGAAATACCAGAAGAGTATCATCCCAGTCCCTTGCGTGGGTTCTAATCTTTGTCTTCTTACTTGTTTTTCCTGAAAGCTCTGCTTAGTATCAAAGCAGTGTACTGAATACGGTCTCAATGTAAATATCTCTCTTCTTTGATAATAGAATTAGTCTTACTAAAAAAAAGAAAAAAAATGAATGAATGAATTAATTGTTATTAATTAATTAATGAATTGAATTGAATTAATCAATTAATATTAATTTATAATATTTTTAAATTCCATTAATAATATTACTTTAAAATAATAATTATTATTAATAATAATAGTAATTTTAATTTATAATAATAATCATAATTGTAAATCTTTAATATATATTAATCACATTTACTAATATATTTGTTTATACCATTTATATAATCTTTCAATATATATCAACAACATTTACTAATATAATTTTGCTCATTATTAACTAAATTAATATTCCATAAATTTTCTTTATCTTACTTTACTTTAATCATATACATACCGATTTACTTTCAACATACCAATCCTAATACCAATCATGATTACTTTGACATTGTGCTTCTCTAATCTTACTAACAACTTTCCTTTAAACATACCAAACTTTCCTTTAAACATTGAGTCATGATTATTCTCGTACTATGCTTGGCTCTCCACTTAACGTGTGAGTAAGTGGAACCATCCCTCTATTAATCATATTTCCACAAAATAATATTTTTAATCATTAACTAAGTTAAAATTCCTTACATTTTCTTAGCCTGGTTTTGCCTTTAATTATACAAACCGTTTTATTTTAAAGATACCCATAACTCTTATTTTAAACATACCAATTCCCAAAGTCATGATTACTTTGGCACTGTGCGTGTCTTTCCACGTAACCTGTTTCTTACCCAATCATATACGTCAATACGTACAACTACCTCGCCAACTCTGGGTCAAATAAAGTCTTCCACTTTGGCCAAAGTATTATGTTAATTTAAACACAAATGCTATATATATATATATATATAAACTTTTTTATTAAAATACTCTCCGTCAAACGAAGTCTTCACCACTTCGGCCAAAGTATCAACTGACTTTAAACATAAATGGTAAATACATTTACATATATATATTTATATATTCAGATATTTTTTTATTAAAATGTTTATAGATTGAAGGCTGAACCTAGGGCATTTATAAATTTTGAAATTGTATTATAACCGTCATTATCCCAAATAAACAAAATGTATTGGTTCTACCATTACTTGAACGCTTTATGACTCTCAATTCTATTATCATGGTATTGGGGATTATTAGATCACTTGTTACGTTTTTGTGGGCCACCGTCATGTTATTTATAGTTTTTTTTTTTAATAAGGATTTCATGGAATTAAGAGTGAAAATGTTGGGTTTTCTCTATATATTTTGTCATGAAAAAAATTATATATTGAAATGAATATGTTTATAAATAAATGATAAAACATAAAAAAAAAATATTACATATTGATATATTTGTTTTAATAAACATTTAAAAATGTTTCATCAGGTTTTCCCAATGTGTTAATAAACAAAGTAGAAGAGTTAAGTTGTCTTAATATGTTATAAAATAATATTATATCACCTTTTATGTTATTGTGGTCACCTCATATTATTGATATTTGCTTATTTATGGGGTCGTATAGCTAAAGTATTAGAGAACAATATAGTTTAAACATCATAAAGCTTAGTGAACTAAGCTGGGTTCGATGGCCAACCTATATTGTGCGTCAGGGTGTCAAGTGAGTGGAGTGGCGAAATCGGCTTCCTGGAAGCTTCGTTTACCGCAAACCGGTTTGCGTTCCCATGAATCTTTCTGTACCATTTGTCGTTCTCAATTATCAATCATTCAAAATATTTTAATTTTCTTATCGTTCGGCAAATCACTAGCGGTGTTAGTGATTGGAATGGCGAAATCGGCTTCCTTGAAGCTTCGTTCACCGCACACTGCATTCCCATGAATCGTTCTCAATCATATTATCGTAATATAATATAATATTTAATTATATTATCGTGTGCAAAAGTCTTTCTGTACATTGAACTCGATTCCCCTTTTTTATTAATATTTTCTTAATGAATAGAGATAATGGGGCGGCCGACACCATGCATCTTTTCCAATTTTTTCCACCCACTCATATTTTTAATTATCATCGAAGTTTAAAATTCCTTATATTTTCTTCGTCCTGCTTTGCTTTAACCATACAAATCGCTTTACTTACTTTCAATTGTCATTTCTAAAAGTCGTCATTGTCATCTGAATGCAAATTTTCCTGCAATACTTGGAATTGCATGATACTGGCTGCGACATTACAATGAAATTTTCAAAATTCCAACTAAGTCGCTTACCAATTCCCTGAAACCCTGAATTAAAACTTTTTGAGGCTCTGATAATCAAATAATATGGGCGCGTATTGAGCTTCCGTTGCACGCACATCACGTGTTACTGCTTAACGCGTAAACTGGATCTTTATAACGCTCATGCGTGGTTTTCGTAGCTTCTTATTAGCATTTGTGTATCAGGCGATTTAATCTCCATTGGACGATTCCCTTATTAGTGTTTCTGTGTATCAGGGCATATAATCTCCATATTCCAATGACAATGGCAAATCTCACTACCGTCACCAGTTGCGCTATCACTGCTTCTGCTGCTGAAGCTTCTTCCTCCACGACCTTCTCTTCTTCCTCGACATCTAGGTCCTACGATGTGTTTATAAACCATCGTGGGCCGGATGTTAAACTCTAGCCATTTGTACATACGCCTTCGCGATCATGGATTGAATGCCTTTTTGGACAAGGAGGAAATGGAGGAGGGACGCAAAATTTCTTCCCAAATACAAGAAGCTATCCATGGTGCCTATGTACAGATTGCAATTTTCTCTCCAACTTACGCGGAATCTAGTTGGTGCCTTGATGAGCTTGTCCTGATGGAAAACTCAGGGGCTACAATTCTTCCGATATTTTTCAATGTGGATCCTTCAGTGGTCCGCTATACAGAGAAACGAGGAGCGTACGCTGAAGCCCTGCTGGAGCTCCAAAAGAAGACAACATCCGACGGAAAGGAGCCACGCTACAGCTCAGAAACTATTCAGAATTGGAGAGCTGCACTTTCAGATGTTGCAGATCTAAGTGGTTTCGAACTGAAATCTTTTAATGGGTAAGTATGTCCTACTCTTTCTCTCTCTCAATCCGTATACTAATGATATAACCTGCTGATGTTTACTAGGCGTTTCTGACTACTTTTGTTACTTTATAACCGAATATTATTTAGGGACGAGGGCGAGCTCTTGGATGCTGTCCTCCAAAAAGTTTTCAAAATTGTTCGAAAACAAAAACAACCTTTGTATGTGGCTGAACATCCAAATGGTTTGGATCCAAAAATAGAAGAACTCGAAGAAATGGTGTTGCAGGACCAAGGGAATCCCAAAGTTATAGGAATTGTGGGTGTTGGTGGCATTGGAAAAACGACACTCGCTAAACAATTCTTCAACTGCAACAGGTCACATTACAGAGAATCCTCCTTCTTGCAAGATGTTAGAGAAAATTGCGCTAAAAACTCTCTAAATTATATGCAAAATGAGCTCATTAAAGACTTGAAGCTTGAAAATATGGGAACAGAATGCGTAGAAGAAGGTATAGGGATGCTTAAACGGCACCCCTTATCTTGTCACGCTCTTATAGTTTTTGACGATGTAAGTGATGCCCATCAGCTGGAAGTGCTTCTATCAATTAAGAAAGACCTTACCCCTGAAAGCTTGATTTTGGTTACATCACGTGATAAACACGTCCTCACAAGCTCAGGAGTGTTAGAGTCATCCCTTTATAACTTAAAAGAGCTGAATTTTCCACAATCCAAACAACTATTCTGTTCCTACGCCTTTCATCATCCACTTCCACAGCCAGAATTTGCAGATCTGGTAGATCGGTTTGTCAGAGCGTGCAATGGATTACCATTATCATTGAAGGTCATTGGGGCACTTGTTTGTGGACAAAATGAGAGATACTGGACAGAGCAATTGGATAGACTTCAACACACTCTGCCTATACAGATAGAGGGGAGTCTCAGAATCAGTTATGACTCACTTACAAAAGAAGATCAGGTGATATTCTTAGATATTACATGTTTCTTCATTGGAGAAGATAGAGATAAGGCCATCAGAATATGGGGCGAGGTGGGGATTCAAAATCTGCAAAACAAGTATTTGTTAGAAGTGGACAATGAAAATAAAATAAATATGCACGACCACATCAGGGACATGGGAAGAAATGTTGCAATGGAAGCATCCATGCCCCATCGTATCTGGACAAATAATAAAACTTTGCAGCGATCATCACCTGTAAGTAGTTAACTAATCGAAACCTTCATCTTCTATTTAATTGAATTTTAATATTTAAAAGTTCTTTACTTAAGAGAAAGATAGATAGATTTACTATAGAATTTTCATCAGGTACGAAACGAATTTCGTGGAGTTAGTATAGTTCGTTCCTCTGTTAATTTCTTCCGGGATGAACAACGTTGCTTTTCAAATACCTCAAGTCCAGAAATATCACGGATCAAAAGTCCAGAAGTCAGGTATCTATTCGATAATTTCCATCCTTCTGGTATGGAGAAACTGCAACTTGTTGCAATTGAAGAAGATCATTTAGACGACATTTTGAGCAGAGTGCGACCACCACATCTTATATGGCTCCGCTGGTATAAATGTTCCCACTCTTCCTTGCCAAATTGGATTTCGCTAACCAAGTTAAGAGTCCTAGAAGTGGAGGGAAACAAATTGAGTACACTATGGCCACATCAATGTCAGGTAGAAAAATATGTGCGCGTTTCTTATTTGTTCATTTAATCATTTAATTTCTTATTTTGTAGGATACAATCTTATATTGAAATGTAAACATTGCAGGCGTTGCCATTCGATCTAAGAGAGTTAAATATCTGCTCTCCCCTTTCAGAGATTCCAAGCTCTATAGAGAAGCTGAGATCACTCGAAAAAATTGTCCTATGGAATCACTCCGAAGCAGTCACAGTAGAAAGGTTGCCCGACGAATTTTGTTTTCTGCTGTCTTTGAAATACTTAGTCCTCAAAGGGTTCTCTAGATTGGTGTCGCTGCCTGATTCCTTCGGAGAGCTAACAAATCTCCAGCTAATAGATTTGGAAGGTGCTTCTTCTTTGTGCAGTCTTCCCCATACATTTGGAAATTTAATTCGACTTAGACATCTATCATTGAAGGGTTGCGAAGCTTTGATAATCTCCAATGAAGCAATTGGAGATATTAGAACACTGGAATACTTGGATCTTTCATTCTGTGGGCAAGTGATCGATTTGCCTCCACAAGTTGCACACCAACGATCCTTGCGAAAGTTGTATTTGCAGGGAACTAAGTTAAAAGAATTCCCAAACATCATTGCAGGCCTCTGCAATTTGGAATCTTTAAATTTAGGTAGCGATTTGTTGGAAATGCTGCCACCTTGGATCGTTGACCTCAAGTGTTTGAAGATGTTATCAGTCTCTTCTTCGCCGCAACTGAAATCGTTGCCCGAGTCCATTGGTCTGCTCACTGAGTTGACACATATGGATATAAAGGATAGTGGGATAGAATACTTACCGCAACATCTTGTGGAGATGAAGAATCTAAAATCTTTAATAGTATCAGATTGTCCGTTGCGCCAGCTTCCATTTAAAAGGGTTGGAGAAAGAGAAGCACTCTTGTCATTAGAAGGAGAAAGAGCGTTGAATAGATTGAACTGCTCCAATTACAAATACATGTCTGGGCTGAAGACGTTAGAGCTGTCAGAGGCAGAAATAAGGGAGGTATCTTTTGAAGAGGGTATTTGCCCTAACCTTCAACGACTGCAATTGAGAGGCTGTTATAGCTTGAGGCAAATAGGAGGGCTTTCCGGTCTGCTAAAACTTTTTGAACTGGACATTAGGAGCTGTGTAAATGTTAAGGAGCTCCCCGGTCTTGAAGCGTTGGTATCTTTGGAGAGGCTGACTGTTGAGAAATGTGAGAAGCTGGAGATAATACAAGGGTTGGGGCAGATTACAAGACTTAGAGAACTATGTGTTCAGCAATGCCGTAAGATACAAGAGCTGCCAGGCGTGGAACATCTGACTTCTTTGGAGGTGTTGCTGGTGACTCGATGTGAGAATTTCAGGGGCATACCGATGTTGCAGCAGCTCACAAAGCTTAAATATCTAGATTTCTCGGGGTGCCGTCAGATACGAGAGCTGCCAGGTGTGGAATATGTGACTTCCTTGGAGAAGTTGGGTGTTTCTGGTTGTGAAAGGCTCAAGCAAATACCAGGGTTGGGTCAGCTCACAAATCTTATAGTTCTACAAGTTAGCGGATGTAAGGAGATCAGGAGCATAGCAGGACTGGGGCAGCTCACAACGCTCAGAGAACTATATCTTCGTAACTGCTATGGGTTACGAGAGATGACAGGTGTGGAACATTTGAGGTCATTAGAGATTCTTGATGTTAATGGCTGTCCCAGACTGCAATGGGATGAGCGGGTACTTCAGCAGCTGCAGCGACAATTGATGGATGGCGTAGGCCTCCAAGACCAAGTCGCCCTATTGAGGTGGAGGAAATTTTTTACTCTTCTATTGGTTTTTCATTTGGAGAGTTTTGTGATGTTGTTATTCCTTCATGATGTACCGCCAATCCTCGTGGTTATCATTATCTTCCCTCTATTATTATCTTTTCCATGTAAATGGGCAAACATGCAATTATCCATACCCACTAAAATTACCTACTCCATTAGATTTAGAATGACCATCACCGTCGTAACTATCGGTTATGTAGCATTGGCTCTGACTTTTATATGCTCCCTCCCTCTCCATTGGCCGCTAAACCTGCCATTCCGCCAGCTTATCCCTCTTGTACTTGTGTTAATGATGTGCATCCAATATATTTGTATGATTCTCGCATCTTAGTTGCAAGTTCTTCTATATTAGAGACCTACATATTCCTGCTCAGAATTGACCATTATGGGACCAAACCACTCTATCGAACCGGTGCATCCTGTGCATTACTGATTTCATTGCTTCACGTTACAACATTTAATCCATGTACAAAAGTGAGAAAATACACTTACGCCTCTGTTTCATTGTCTTTCATTTCCACCGTGTGAATATAATCCTGAGCACGTTTTAACAACTTACATGTATACCAGTAAAATGATTGTAATTGGTTATGTTCCTATATTTTATATTTTATTCATTAAATGGAATGCAATTTCTTATTACATTAAATTCTCCCCATTATTAAAATGATTAAATATTTATAGTATTATTTTATTTGTAAGTATGTTGTAAAATAGAGTTTTTAAAATTTCTATTTAATTATCAATAATTAAGAAACAGACCGTAAGTATTTTAATCTTAAAATATTTTGGAGCAGTATTTTCAAATAAAAAATTCTTAAAATAATTTTTATTATATTTAGAAATAAAAGTTGAGTATTATTTTAAAACATTTATGTTTTTTTAATTTATTTAATAATAATTAATAAAATTTTTTGGACATGGAGTATTAATAAGGTATTTATTTGCGCATATATTTATAATAAAGTCTATTTACAGTTAAGATTTCCAAATTAAAATAAAGAGTTTATGATTAAAAAATTTTTTTATATTTATTAGCAATTTAATTATTTTTTGAACTAATAATATTATAATTTTAAATAAAGTAATGATCTAACTTATTTTTAAATAATAATGTTTTAACTTAATTTTTATAATGTTATTTTATTTTATTAATGTGAAATGTAATACAAGATAAGTATTTTAATGATATCAATATATGCTATCCATTTAATTTATATAATTACTTATAAAAAAATGATTTAAACTTCACATTATCACAATAGATTGATTTAATATTTATTATCTTTTTTATTACTTAGTAGCATAGATCCATCTTAAATAGGGATCTAATATGAGTTGAGAAGGAACCAATTTCTTCACATGATGATATTATTTAAATGTTTTGTATAGCTTTTTTTTTTGCGACATGAAGAAAATTTCAGCTTTGATGACATATGAACAACTTTATAGATACACATCATACCAGGCTATAGAATAAGCCTCTTGGCTCAATAATATTATTTATTAATAATTTTATAAATATTTTAGCTTAATTCCTTATTAATATAAAATATTTTTGGAGTGTTAGTGTTGATTAAATTTGGAGTGTTAGTATTGATTAGCATGTTGCATATTTTTTAAGGTAACTACATTATGGAGTGAGAAATATTATTTTTTTGATAATTTGGGATGTTTTTGGTTACTATTTATTTAAAAATGTGATATCTTTTAATATTATATAATATTCACAAAAATATATATTAAAAAAATCAATCATTTTTATCTTTATATGTTTTAGTTGTTTATTTTACATATAGAGATGGATTTTATTTTTTATATTTTTATAGTTTATTATTAATAGCTAAATTAATTAAAATATTTCAGTTAATTATAATAATTCATTGTTTGGATAGGATGCATAATGAGGGAGGGCACATGGCCGTACCCCATTGAGCTTGTATAACTGAGGACGTGGATGTGCAATGATGTTTGCTATTGATATGATGAGTGATTTGAATGCAGGGCACACCCGACCATGAGATTTAATGGATATATAACCACACCACCTTGGATATCTCTATAATCACTATGAAATGATTAGCAAAATAATGATAATGATTGTGGTTTTATGGGTTGATGGCATTCAAATTTTGGAGGGTTATGTGGGAACCACCCTTTGCCAACCTATCCATCCATGGCAATGATGAAATTAGACAACCAATTAATGACACTAGCATGTGTCATGCAATAGGATATTATGTTGATACAATACCAAGGGTGATAAGGAAGAAGTGTAACTCATTTTCATGAAGGATACTCTACTTTCAATTTTTTATGTAGAGAGACATAATTGAGTACTGAGAGTTCCTCCTAGAACTTCTTCATATTTTAGAGGATTTTCTATGTTGTTTTCACCTTCATCTATGAATAAGTTTACTGTCAAATATTTTAGCCTTTGACATTCCTAGCCTTTCTCTCTATTATGAATCAAATCTCTCTATTGGTTAAACTTGGGAAGCTTGCTTTGGCATTGGCTTCTTGTCTTAGTCTTAATCTTATTTTTCATCACACATAGCAGTTCAATGCTCTTGGGATATATAGTTATCACAATGCCTTAATACTGAGCATTTTATTGTCAAGGGGCACTTTATTATAAGAACCAAGGCAAAACCTATAATTATCAATGAGAAAAATCCTCTGCACACCATTATCGTGAAAAAACGTCACAATGCATATAAGAGGAACTTGATGAAGCAATGTAGGACATCAAAAGAAAGTCTAAGTGATTATAAAACATGGAAATCAGAGAGATGTGTCCTCCTCAAGACAAGAGACGAGTCACACCAGGAGTTGGCACAATCACTACATCCACAGCTGATTTATATTGGCATGTCAATGCTCTATTAGCACGGGTTCTACTAAATAGTAATGAAGCCAAGGAGGAAATTCTATTAATGTTTGATATGATACAAATTTATATGATGTATATACATATTCACTTGCAAGGAATCAAAGACTACCCAGGCCCCCCTCTAGACCTAGGAAGCTCCTAAAAGAATGGAAAATAACAAATTGAAGTGGAGCCTTCGACCTCATACTAGTGTTATGCTACATTGATACACGTTTCATTCCTGCTTTGGGCCTCATGATTTTTAGTTTACTTGGAAGAGTTGGTTAGAAAGCATCTAGTTATGGATTAGAACCTTTTTAGTTTTGGACTTGATTTTTTAGTATGTAATTTAGAAAGTTAAAATCTTTAGGTCTTGTCACTACTCTGTAATTTTCGAAGTAACACACCATGGAAAACAAAGTCCATGAAGTGTGTAATTTTATGATAGACTAATAGGATTTTCATTTCATAAACAACAACAAAAATAAAAATAAAAATAATAATTCATTAAATCAAATTGAATATTTGTAAATCTTTATTCAAAGATTGGGATAGATTTAAGTAAGTATATAATTCATTAACTTAGTTTATGTGTGTGTGTGTGTGTTATCACTAAAAAATGATCACCTAGCCATTTCTAACTTGGCGGATCGAAATACACCATGTAGGATTAATTTTACCAGAGTAAAATCACTTTCACCATGGGAAATAATTTAGTAAACATTTTTTTATTAAATTATTGTCTGATTAAAATAAAAATAACCCCATGAGAATAATTGAATAAATAATTATTTATTAAATTTTCATGAAGAATAATTACTAAATCATTGTTTAAATAATCATTCCTTGTCACATTTCAATAAATCCCCCAGGAATAATTAAATAAATCACTATTTATTTATTATTCTATATTTGCATTATTGAAATAATTGTTAAATCACTATTTAATAATTATTTCAATTTCACACCATTCTTAATCCTCTCCAAATAATTAATAAATCATTTTATTTTTTAATTATTTCTACATGAATATATTTGACCATTTTGAATATATTTTCCTTCGACAAAAAACATAATAAAGTATTCCTAACGGTTAGATCTTGATTTGGTCAATATTATTTTATTATTTCCTATTTTCTATATTAACTCAATACTTTGTTATAAAAAGGTGGGTTTTTAATTCATTATTCACCATGATAATTATCATTGTCACCATGATCGTCTCTTTTCTTTTGAGCTCCCACTTGAGTTCTTCACCTTGTTATGGGTTTTTCACACATTGAGAGAGGATCGATTACTTAAGCATGAAGGACATCACATGAGCCCTCCCATGAAGGGGGATTTACAAACCCTTTTGTAGATCTCCTTCATGACGTGTTATCAATAAAATATTTATTCATTTTAAAGTCTTTTATTTTGGGTTATTGCATTGGATATCTATATTTTTGTTTGATGTTTTGGATTGTATATGTTATTTTTGTTGCCTGTTTTTCCATATTTTATTATAAATTTGAAGTGTAGGAAGTTACAAATTGTTGTTAGGGTCATGTGTCACCTAGTGACTTAAGTGAGGTTCTTTTGGTACACCTTCCAAGAAATTTCACGCTAACAAATGGCGACTCAACTGGTGTAATAACAACGTTCTTGGGTGGCTGAAGTTTTATAAATTTCAGGGTTTTCTACAACTTTTTTTAGCCTCTCAATTTCTATTTAATGTATTATTTCCTTTTTCGTCAACTTTTTGGATTCTAGTGGTTTTCTGGTTCTTTCCATAGGTCACAGGTACCAGCCAATCAGGAGATGACAAAATTCATGTGAGATCTACTCATTGAGAGTCCCAAGACCAAAAAGCACTTTTCAGCACTAGATATGCATTCAAGATCACACTTTTTGGCCCAAAAACTATGTTTTCCACTGTTTCAGGTCAATACTGCATTCTGAAAATTTTCAATTTTTTTTTAGATTTGTTGAGAGTGTTGTGTGTAGGCTTGGAAGGGTACTTCATCTCTACTTTTAGTCTCCCCTATGCATGTATTCTCTTATTTTTTATCTTTGAGGAAGGAAAAAGCACCTTAGGGTTTAGAGTACACCTGCACATTGCTAGGAAGCATTTGGTTGAGCGAGGAATCTAGGGTTTCAACATTTTCAACCACTTCTTTTTAGAGTCAAATACATTATTTTCATCACTTTTGGATAGGTTTATTATAATTTTCTCCATTTAGATTTTGGGTTTTGTCTTTTCCCCCTTGGGGTCCCCTTGAGCATCCTAGGTTTTAGGCATCACACCTATCTTTTGGAGCAATTTTCACCTCTGATTTTTGTTGTTTGTCTACACCATTTACAGAATATTAGTGCCTCTAGATCTCAATCCCGTTGACATAAGGCATTTTAGGAATCTTGTGTGTATTTTATTAGGTCGTTTTCCCTCTCTTGCTTAGTTGCTTGATAACCTTTTTGGGTGGTGTTTTGTGTGCTTGATTGGCTGTTTATTTTTCTGTCATTTTTAGCATTATTTATATTATTCTAGCACTTTATTTTCAACATCACATGGCATCATGAAACATGTTCAATTAAATCATCCACTTGACACATTATTTTCGCACACTCGCACCCTAAGAAAACGTGAGCTTGATTAACACCTCCAAGCCAAGAATTGAAACAGTTCACCTTAATAATTAAATGTACATAGATTAAGCCCACTTGGACACTAGGGCCAAACAATATTTGTAGTTTAGGTGTAGGTTCGGTGGGAGAGGCTTCCAATAACACCCATCGACCGCTTTCATTGAGACATAGAAAATGACATATCAGAGAGCTTAAAATCTTTCACCATCCCACGGTCCAAAGCTAGAGTGCGTCGGAAACCCGATTTAGAGGGGGTTAGGTTAGGTCATCATGCGAGCAGTTCTCCTCGAGGCTACCCAACTCGTGGCAGGGAATCTCGTGCGTTGGTTGACTACAAATAAGCTCAATACTCGACCACCCTTGTGGGAAGAAGGTAATCCGAGTGACCAATCTCAGGAAAACACCACATAGGGTTGGTAATGAATAACTCATTCAAGTAGCTTACCTTCACGTGACTCTAAACCACTCTAATCTAGCTAAAGGAATTTTGAATTTCCTCATTGTATAATGTCTAATTTAGGTAGGGGTTGGTGTTGTAGGGATTAATGCAGGGTGATGGCCAAAAAACCCTCTCAGATTTCCCAAAACCTAAGGAAGATGGATCAAGGGACTTGAAACTATTCAAGAAAGATATATTCAAGCATGTAATTTTAACTAAGAATTGACAAAGTAATGGTGAGGAGTTACTTACTTGTCCTTGGCACAAATTTGCTAGAGCTTGCAGTGTGATGGAGAGAGAATCCTCAGTGAACAATCAGATTGAAATCGGCACACAAGATGGGCACCAAGTGATATTCACAAGATATATAAACCTTAGCAATTCAATACATTAATGTATCACAACATATAAGAATTGAATGCATCAATAAAAAAACATTAGTATTGCCATTAGATCAACATATACAAAAAGAAAGTATTGAGGTCATGACATAGACAGAACGACAATAGATCTATATTATTAACTCTAAGAAGAATTATTACAATCATGATTGTCGCAACAAGTCTTCCTTCAGCTCCTAGTTTCTCTCCCTCTCTCTCCCTCTCTCTCTCTCTCAACAGTGTCTCAATAGCATAATAGTGCACAAATTTTGGTCCCTATTATTGTGACCTAGCCTTCAAGATATAGGTGTGGGAGGCTCAACTTTTTCCCATTTATTCACAGGCTCCCTTTGGGAAAAAGGTATATGTTTCCTCTACTTTGTTACTCTTTACCTATTCATTTGTTAGGATAAGAAATTTCGAAACACAAGTATGAGGTGAATCTTTCCATCTTTTTAGAGTCAACCTTTAGTATAAGGTAGAGTGTCAGTGAGCTAACTCTAGTTTTTTTCCTTTGGGAGCTCATTAAAGTCCAGTAATGTGACCCTGTAGGAAAAATAAAGTGTTCATGCCTAGGTTAACATGGTGTGCTGGGCCAATGGACCACATTAGCACAATTTATGCTAGTTTCTCAAGTGCGTTACCATGGAAAACAAGCCTGTAACTTAGGTTTTCTTCCCATCGAAGTTAGTTTTCTCCTCTCAGCTAATGAGGAGGTATTTTCTAGTATAACAAATGTGCCCTAAAGTGTGATGTCAGAGAAGAATGTGATGGCCCAAATAATTTACATACTGGCACTAAAGAGATAGAGTGTTAGAGTTATAGAACTGAAGGAGACCTAAAAGAAACAACATATGTCAAAATATAGACATATGTCCTAAGTCAAGCATTTTCATGATCAGCAGAAAAATTAGAGTGATTTATAAAAATGTTATGACTCTCGTGTCCACAGATAGGCATAATGTGGATTGTTGTCGTAATGTGATCAATCTAATAAGTTGTTTGTGAGAACAATAGTCATAGCTTGGAGAGGAAACAATGTTGAGTGATGTAAGAATAATTATTTAATCATTGTTTAATAATCATTCCTTATCACATTTGAGAAAATCCCCTAGGAATAATTAAATAAATCACTACTTATTTATTATTCCTTATTTCCATTATTGGAATAATTGTTAAATCACTATTTATTAATTATTTGAATTTCACACCATTCTTAATCCTTGCCAAATAATTAATAAATCATTTTATTTGTTAATTATTTCTACATAAATATATTTGACCATTTTGAATATATTTTCCCTCTCCAAAAAATATAATAAAGTATTCCTAACAGTTAGATCTTGATTTGGTCAATATTATCTTATTATTCTCCATTTTTTAGATTAACTCAATACTTTGTTATAAATAGGAGGGTTTTCCATTCATTATTCACTATGATCATTATCATCGTCACAATTATCGTCTCTTTTCTGTTGAGCTCCCAATTGAGTTCTTCACATTGTTATGGGGTTTTCACATATTGAGAGAGGATCGATTATTGAAGCATTAAGGACATCAAAAGAGCCCTCCCACGAAGGGGGATTTGCAGACCCTTTTGTAGATCTCCTTCACGAGGTGTTATCAATAAAAGATTTATTCATTTTAAAGTCTTCTAATTTGGGTTATTACATTGGATATATATATTGTTGTTTGATGTTTTTGATCATATATGTTATTTTTGTTACAGGTTTTTCCACGTTTTATTACAAATCTGAAGTGTAAGAAGTCACAAATTATTGTTAGGGTCACGTGTCACCAAGTGACTTAAGTGAAGTTTTTTTGGTACACCTTCCAAGAAATTTCACACTAACAAATGGCGACTCAACTAGTGTAATAATGACGTTCTTGGTTGAATGAAGTTTCAGTAAATTTCAAGGTTTTCTACAAATTGGTTTAGCCTCTCACTTTATATTTATAGTATTATTTCTTTTTTGTCAAATTTTTGGATTCTAGTGGTTTTTTGGTTCTTTATGTAGGTCACAGGTACCAGCCGAGTAGGAAATGACAAAATATGTGCGAGATCTGCTGACTGAGAGTCCCAAGAGAAAAAAATAAATTAAGCCCCAGATATGCATTAGAGATCACACTTTTTGACCCAAAAACTATGTTTTCCACAGTTCTAGGTCAGTACTGCGTTTTGAAAATTTTTCAAAAAAATTCAGATTTGCTTAGAGTGTTGTGTGTAGGCTGGGAAGGGTACTTCATCTCTATTTTTAGACTCCCTTAGGCCTAGATTCTCTTAGTTATTCTCTTTGAGGAAGGAAAAAGACCCCTAGGGTTTAGAGTACATCTCCACATTCTTAGGAAGCGATTGACTCAGTGAGCAATCTAGGGTTTTAACATTTTCTACCAGTAATTTTTAGAGTTTGATCCATTAATTTTCAAAAATTTCTAATAGATTTATGATACCTTTTTCCATTTAGATTTTGGGTTTCGCCTTTTCCCCCTTAAGATCCACTTGGGTATCCTAGGTTTTAGGCTTCACACCTATCCTTTGTAGCATTTTTCACCTCTAATTTTTGTTATTTGTCTACACCATTTGTAGAGTATTAGTGCCTCTAGATCTCAATCCCTTTGACGTTAGGTATTTTAGGAATTTTATGTGTATTTTAGTAGCTTGTTTTACCTCTCTTGCTTAGTTTCTTGATAACATTTTTGGGTGGGGTTTTGTGTGCTTGATTGGCTATTTATTTTTCTGTCATTTTCAACATTATTTATAGTATTTCAACACTTTATTTTCAGCAGCACATGGAATCATAAAACATGATCAATTAAATCATCCACTTGACACATTATTTTCACACACTCACACTGTAAGTGAACGTGAGTTTGGTTAACACCTCCAAGCCAAGAATTGAAACATTGCACCTTAATAATTCAACCTACATAGATTAAGCCCACTTGGGCACTAGGGTAAAACAATATTTGTAGTTTAGGTGTAGGTTCAGTGGGATAGGCTTCCAATAATACCCATCAATCGCTTTCACTGAGACATAGAATTTGACATATTAGGGAGCTTAAAATCCTTCACCATCCCACAGTCCAAAGCCAGAGTGCATCGAAAACCCGATTCAGAGGGGGTTAGGCTAGGTCTTCATGTGATTAGTTCTCCTCGAGGCTACCCAACTTGTGGCAAGGAATCTCGTGCATTGGTTGACTACAAAGAAGCTCAATACTCGACCACCACGTGGGACGAAGGTAATCCTAGTGACCAATCTTAGGAAAACACCATATGGGATTGGTAATGAATAAATCATTCAAGTAGCTTACCTTCAAGTGACTCTAAACCACTCTCATCTAGCTAAAGTAATTTTGAAGTTCCTCATCATATAATGTCTAATTGAGGTAGGGGTTAGTGTTGTAGGGATTAATGCATGGGTAGTGGAAGAAAAACCCTCAGGATTCCCGAAACCTAAGGAAGATGGATCAAGGGACTTGCAACTATTCAATAAAGATATATTCAAGCATGTAATATTAACTAAGAATTGACAAAGTAATGGTGAGGAGTTACCTACTTGTCCTTGGCACAAATTTTCTAGAGCTTTTAGTGTGATGGAGAGAGAATCCTCATCCAGCTCTCAGATTGAGATCAACACACAAGACGGACACCAAGAGATATTCAAAACATATATAAATCTCTGCAATTCAATACATTAATGTATGACAACATATAAGAATTGAATGAACAAATTTTCTAGTGAGGAGAAACCTAAGAGCAAGAGAAAAAATGGCAGACGAGGGTTTTTGACAAAACCTTCCACGACATAAAGAAAGGTGCGAAAGAGTGTTAGAGACAAGTTGTAATACCTCAAGCATGGGCTTAGTCGAGCTAACAGAGTCAAATAATGAACATTTAGATGGGGGAGGCCACAGCGCCTCCCCCCACAGGCAGCAATGATGGCAACAACCCAAACATGAATGAAACTGAACAACCCTTATCCAGGAACATGGAACAGCTGTAGGTTTTAACCCCGTATAGAAATTACCTACATACGAATTCTAAATCACAGGAAAAATAAAAATGCGAGAGCATAACACATAAAACACATATACACAGAGATTTCCCACTGGATTTCAAAACTGAGACTACCAGCTTGATTTTTCATTATGTTCCTTTCAATATTACAATACATATTTATACATGCCGAAGCATCCAATACCATGGACTGTAAAAACCATCGCGTCCAAAACCATGGACCGAAAACCATCGCGTCCAAAAAACATGTGCGAAAATCATGCACAAAACCATAGGTGGGTCCGCCCAACCTAACACAGGGTCCAAAACCAAAATTTTCCGGGGCGCTGCCCCGAACCCCATAAAGTGGGGTTACGGGTATCCCTCAAACCTCCTGTTAACTATGTGGAAAGAATATAACACAACCCAACAACATACTCACCACCGTTATCACTCTTGAGAGCCTTCACTTTCCTACCAATCTCATTCTTAGCAAGTGCTTTAAACTCAACAAATTTGGAGAATGTAGGGTCTTTATTCTGCATGAAGTAGATCCAACACTTTCGTGAGAAATCATTTATGAATATAACATAATACTTTTGCTTGGCACTGGAGGCAATTGAGAAAGGTCCACAAACATTATAGTGGATCCTTTCAAGGACTGCATGCGCCCTACAGTCCCGGTCATTCAAGGTCGATTTTGTGTACTTCCCCAACGTAAACCCTTTGCATGTATCCCACTGCTCTAGTGCTCCTTTGGGGAGGCCTGTAGAAATATGATGCATGATCTTCAAAGCACCATAATGCAAATGGCCAAGTCTTCTATGCCATAATTTGTTGACATCTCGACTTTACACCTTCTTTGCTTTTGTGCTCAATGTTGCACAATCTTCCACATCTAATTTGTATAGTTTCTTCACTTGGACCTAGATTTGCTTCACTTGTCCCATGGAGACATGTCTTAGGAAATCCTTCCCTTTACTGAATGTTACATCATAGCCATGATCTTGCAACACAGCTATGGAAACTAGATTCTTCTTCAAACCCGGTACAACATCACATCCTTGTGCTTGAGAGGGGAGCCAGACTCCCTCTAAAAAGTAATTGTACCAATACTGATCGTGTTATGCCTTCCATCATCTCCCATATCAATGTGCATCTGGATATCCTTCTCCTCTAAGGGACTAGAAAATTCTTTGTTGCCCATCATGTGGAATGAGGCACCGTTGTCGAGATACCACACACTACCCATCATTGTGCTTGCCATGCATGAAATGAGGGTAAATCAAGTTCAAACTGTGAAGTCAAGGCTTCACCGGCTACTCCTCCTGTAGTCTTCTTACTTGCTTTCTTGTGTGGACACTTCATTTCATAGTGCCTGAATTCATGACAATGAAAGCACTTGTTTCTGGACAAGTCTTTATTCTTGGCCCCATTGACTCGAATATGATTTGGATTGTGATTTCTTCCCTTTGCCTTTCTTTTCCTTTCCATCCAAGGCACAATTCTCCTCATCCTCTCCCTTGGATGAGGTCTCTCCTCTATTGTTCCACCTTATTTCTTCTTGCACTAGATCGGACCATAACCACTCCCAAATTGGTACTTTTTCTCTACCATTTACTAAATCTTGATAGTGATGCCAACTATTGGGAAGGCCCAAGATGGCTAGAGCTACCAAGTATTCTTCAGGGACTTTCACACCGACCCCTCCAAGCTCATCATGACACTATGGAAACTTTCTTATGTACTACAAAATGGTGTCATTCATCTGCAACATGATACTTTGAATTGTATCCTTGATTGCTAGCCTCATGTGGTCACTATTGTTCTCGAACAACTCAGTTAGTGCTTTCCACATCACGAACTGAGTCTCTTTCCCATGGAGATTTGATCAAATATGATCTTTAACTCCCTCCAATATGATTCTCCTCACTTTGTCCATGTCCTTCTTCCACTGAGCAAGGTTTTTGGCATTAGATGCTTGTGGTTTTTCTACATATGTCTTGATGTATGCTAGCAACCCATTATCATCCAATATTGCCTCCATCTTGTCCTTCCATGCAACAAATTTTGAGGTTCCTTCCGAGGAATACTTGAGCTTGAGTCCATTGAAATCCATCTCCTCGGTCCCAAAGAAAACCTACAACACTGATCTTCAAATTTGAATATCCTGCAATGACAACTTTGAAATATCTTCTCTATAGTGATTCCAACTTTGATACCATGTAGAAATTAATGTGTAGATTCAATATTGCTCATGAAATTTTCTAAATCATAGGACTTGAAGCTACTCTACTAATCTATGGAAGTTAATTCAACATCTAAAAAAATAATCATTGACATGTAAAGGAAAACATCACAGATACACGAAGATTTATCTAATGGAAAGCAATTTCTCAAAACCCCTTACTATCTATATTGCATTAATCAGAGAATAGAGAAGAAATACAATGCTTTCTCAAGCCTGAGCACACCCTGCAAATGTATAGTCTATCCCTATGCCTAACTAAATGATATTAGCCCAACACTTAGCCAATTTTAAGCCTTCCCAATCTCCTATTTCCTTGTGATGTTCCCTTGGCAAATTACCCCTATTTTTTAGGAATTTTACACCAAGAAATTGTGCAATATCCTTAGGTCAATCTTTGACTACATGCACCACTTGTACACATGGGAATATGCTACAACTAATATTATACTACCTTGGAATCTTCGTCTCATCTATGTAAATCGAATTCTTTGCATGCAAAAATTATTTTGGGCTAATTGATCAGTTAACTGGTTGATCACCGAGTGTGGTTGAAATTACACATCCACAACTTGACCTCCACTAGTTCTTCTGACAATTAGAACTAGTTAAACTGAAAATCAATCAAATTAACTGAAATAGATTGCTATAAATTATCAATTACTCTTGTAGAACTAAACTCAAGTGTCTCCAACTAGAATTTTCTTAGTTAATTGAGTGACAAGATCCATGTCACCTCAGTTAACTACCTCCAAGTATTTTTCTGAAATAGAAATTTGAATTTAATATAGTTTGTACAAGGCAAAGTCAAAACTAGATTTTCTTGTTGCATTTTCAATACTCCCTCTTAAAAAGAAAGGGATTATCAGATACCCCAATCTTGCTTCTATGGAACTCAAATTTTCCTCTTAAAAAAGTCGTTGTCAAAATATTTTCATCATGTTCCTCTGTCGGAATATACTGCAACAACATAATCTTCCTTTACACACAATCTCGTAGATGGTGATATTGGATGTTGATATGCTTGGATTGATCATGAAATACTAGATTCTCAAAGAGTTTAATGCATCTCTAGTTGTCATAGTAAATCATAGTTGGATCCATCTTCTGACAAAATAACCATGTATTATGCTTCTGCTAAGTTGAGTGCCAGATATCTCTACTTCTTGTTGTACCAAGAAACTATTGCGAACCCAACACTAAAAATTCCTCTTGATGTGCTCTTCCATTCTGATGAACTCCATGCCCAATCTGCATCTGTGAAGCCTTACAACTTCACCCCCTTTATCTATCTATACCAATGAACAAATTGAGTAGTTCCTCTGAGGTATCTCAACACATGCTTTATTTCCTTCCAATATAGTTGGCTGGCTTAACCATTGCTTGACTAAGCTGGTTAACTACATAACACATGTTCGGTTGTGTGTTCACCAAATACATGAGTGAAACCGTAAGCTTCTTGTAAATGGTAGCCTCCACTACTTCACCTAAAGTAGCATCATCTTTCCTCGAGTTTCTTGCTAGAGGAGTCTCCATGGGTTTGCACCTGTCCATGCAGAACCTCTAAAGTATCTCGTTGTCATACTTTCCCTGAGATACAAATAGTTCTGCATCACCTTTCCATACTTCCAATCCAAGAAAGTAGTGCATGAGGCCCATGTCCTTCATCTCAAACTCTCTTGCAAGGTTTCCTTGCAAGATCTGATCAACTGCTCATCACCAGTCAAGATCAAGTCATCAACATATAACACAATACTAAATAATTTACCTTCTACCACAATGTGATAAAGGTTTGAATCTTCTTCACTTTTGGCGAAGCCTAAACTAGTGAGATAACTATCAATCTTGGTATACCAAGAACTAGGTGATTTCTTGAGTCCATACAACACTTGCTTGAGTCTGTACACGTGACTCCTTTTCAAAGGTATCAAACCCCTTTGGCTACTCAATATACACCTCCTCCTCAATAACTCCATTGAGGAATGTTGTCTTCACATCCATCTAGTGTATCTTCCACCGCATTTGTGCCGATAATGCTAGAATTGACATGATGGATGAGTACCTTGCTGCTGGAGCTACTAGAGTCTCCTCATAGTCAATTCCCTCTATTGATATTCGTGTAACTTGGGACGTACTCTAAGCCCTAGTGTTAAGGTTTTGGAGGGAAACGCACCACAATTAGGCTTGTGGGCTTGGAACCTAAGCATGGGGTTTTGCACCCATCGATATTTGGGCCAAAACCATGAAGAATTTCATAATGAGAAAATTTGAGGTCAACACTCCAAAGATCACTCAAAATAGAGCTCTAGAAATGAAGATATGAATGTTTTAAGGTGCCAAATAATTATGGGCAATCAAGTCATGTAGGCTTAGTCCAAGAGGCATGTATCTTCATCAATTTGTGGAGCCCTTGTTTATGTGTATATATACAAGGTGAAGTGGAGGTTATTCATCACATAATTTGTGCAACACATACCTTAGAAAAGAACTCAAATATATCTATGGAGCCACAACAACTAAAGGGACAGGACAACGAGGGTGGAAGATTGTTTTGGGCATTGTTTGAGAAGGCTGAGGTTCAGCCTTGAGGGTCGCAACCCTATCCTTGAAGGCCGAGTGCAAGGAGGTGTGTTTGATGGCCTACTGGAAGGTTGAGGTTGTTATGGATGAACGTGGATTGTTCGAGGGTCAAATAGGCCTGTGTTGGGTTGTGAAGGGTTGCTACTTACCCATAATAACAACCCACAAAAAGTGAATATTTCCTTGCCTAGGCCGCAACGTATTCAAGGTTGTTTGTGTGGGTATTTGAAGGGCTGTTGTAGTGTGAACAAGCCCTACCTAGTCACAATTAGGAACAACAACAAGCAGACTTGAAGCAATAATGTTGGTGTGTGTTGGATCCTAGTTTAGGATAAATTTTGGATCATTCTACATTGTAGTTTGTTGGGAGCCATTCGTTGGAGTTGCCTTGGGCATGAAGGAACTCTAACTAGGAGAAGATCTCGCTATGGAGTGATGTAGATGTCCTAGTGTGGACAAATTTGTTGTAGCCTGTGGAAGCTAAGGAGGTAGGATTGACATGGCATGTTAAAAGCCCTAACCAATGGAAAATTTCACAGTGAAGTTTGGAGACTAGATTTGTGCAATAACTCCTTTATTGCAGAACAAAGGGTAGATTTGGAGAAGTCTATGGGTAGTTGTTTGTAAGGGTCTCCTAGGTGTGAGGATGCCCTAACTAGGTGCAGATGCTATAGCATGGACTTGGTCACTTATGGACTATTGGAGGGCCATGTGAGAGTGGACCAAGTGTGGACTTGATTGGGCACTTATGGCCTGCTGGAGGATAGTGTGATAGTGTCCAAATTGGTGAGAAACACCTTTATGGATGAAGGTAGTTGCAAGAGAGGCAGTTGTTGAGCTCAAGGGTCTGATCAACCAAGAGTAGTTGTGGAGCCTGATACTTGTGTGTGGAGAAGGACTTATATAGAATATGATGAGCAACCCTCCTAGCCGTGTTCATTATGGGAGATGGACATCTTGTAGTGATAGGTGGCGACCCTCTATGCCCTATGTTGGTCTTCATTGGAGCAGTGCAGGAAGACAATAGTGGGTAGAAGTCCCTGAGTAGCTAAGGAGCAACAGTGGATAATTGTGAGTTGTTCACAAATGGAGTTGTGAACAAATCGATAGGAGTCTTGATGTGTTGATGTGTTGATGGACGAACAATCAACTAGTGAGCAGATTGGATAGCTGAGATTCAGTGGCTAGATGGACTTGGAGCATTGATAGAGGTAGGAGTTGTAGATCGGGAGCCGAAGGACCGAGCAAGTACAAGGTAAGACCGAGGGGACTTGAGAGAGTCACTTTCATCAACAAAATAGTCAGAGTATCTTGTTGAGCGAAGACTGGTTGTAAATGTACTAACACTAAACCCTAGTTTTGTATCTTGTACTAGTGGATGTATGAGGGCCATTATCCCTGGTACAGGAGCCCTAGAATATTGTATTATATGTTGTTTAATATAACAAAGTTAGGTTGAAAAATGTAAAAAGTTGTCCATATTTTGTGCATGTGTGATTTACTATTGTTTATATTCCAATGTACAAAGTAGTGTCGTTGAGATTCTTGGTTTGATAGTGTAAGAGATTTCAATATTCTATCCTAGACCCAAGATCATTGAAATTCAACATGGTATCAAAGCATATCTGAGCTACTTTGAGGGACTGTGAATCAGAGTGTACACAATGAAGAAAATCAGAGGGAGTTGTGGGTGTCTAGATCATGGAGAAGAGGGTTAAGTTGAAGAAATGGACATGTGGTCTTGACAAATTACATGGCGAGATGGGCTGCGAGTTCTAGTGGATTGGTGGTGAGCCTAGTGAACAATAGTGTGTTGTAGGGAAGATTGTTGATCATGGACTTCCATTGATTTTTCATGGATGGTTTGGACAACTCGAGAGTTACTTTGGCATGGACGAGATCAGGTTGATCGAGATGGCTTCATGTGATGGACTATAGGTTGGCATGCTAGAGTCTTCATCGGATCGTGATGTTTCATATCCAAGATTGTTGGGCTTTTCACGAGTGGTATTTGATCCAGGAGGATGAGTGCTTGCAGGCTGAGCCAAAGGAGATTGTGTAGGCTCAAGGGAGTCTAGCCTCAGAGGGAGTAGCCCTATGGAGGTTCGGGATCTCTAGGTTCATATTTGATGAGGCAGAGGCACTATCGAGATTATTGGATTCATTCTACAGGGTATGTTGTAGTGATGGATGCCATATGGGCTAGTGTCATCGGATGATGATGGTTACTTCCTAGTCCTGGAAGTACCTCCCTCACTAAGAGGGAATGTTGATTTTTGTGTAGCTTGGGAGGTACTCCAAGCCTTAGTGTAGGCTTCTGGGGTTGGAACCTAAGCATGGGGTTTTGCACCCATCAGGATTTGGGCCAAAACCATGAATAATTTGAGCATGAGAAAATTTGAGGTGATAGAGCTTGGCGTGTCGATTCTAACACTCAAATGATCACTCAAATTAGACCTCTAGAAATGAAGATATTAATTTTTTAAGGTGACAATTAACTATGGATAGTCAAGTCATGTAGGATTGGTCCAAGAGAAATGTCTCTTCATCAATTCGTGGAGCCCTTGTTTATGTGTATATATATAAGCTGAAGTGGAGGTTATTCATCATCCAATTTTTGTAACACATACCTTAGAAAAGAACTCATATATCTCTGATGAGCCGCAATAACTAAAGGGACAGGAAAACGGGGGTGGAATACTATTTTGGGCATCATTTGAGGAGGCTAAGGTTCAGTCTTGACGGTTGCAGCCTTGTTCTTGAAGGTTAAGTGCGGAGAGGTGTTTTCTAGGGCTTGAAAGAAGGCCAAGGCTACTATGGATAAATGCAGATTGGTTGAGGGTCAAACAGGCTTATAAGGAGGTCGTTTTGGAGGGTTTTTGGAGATCCAGATCTAGTTGTGGTAGGTCGTAGGCCTAGCCTATCCAAAATTGGCCTATGTTGGTCTGTTAAGGGATGCTACTTTCCCATAACAACAACCCACGAAAACGGAATATTTCCTAGGCTATAGCAAATTCAAGGATGTTTGTGTGTGTATTTAAAGGGTTGTTGCAGCGTGAACAAGCCCTAAGTAGTCACAATTAGGAACAATGACAAGCAGACTTGGAGCAACAATGTTGGTGTGCGTTGGATCCTAGTTCAGGACCAGTTTTGGATCAATCTACATTACAGTTTGTTGGGAGCCATTTGTTGGAGTTTCCTTAGGCATGAAGGAACTCCAACTAGGAGCAAATCCCGCTATGAAGTGATGTAGGTGTCCTAGTGTGGATAGATTCATTGCATCCTATGGAAGCCAAGGAGGTAGGGATAATGTAGCATGTTAGAATCCCTAACCAATGGACTATTTTACAGTGGAGTTTGGAGCATAGATTTATGTAATAACTCCTCTATTGCAGAACAAAGGGCAGAGTTGAAGAATTTTGTGGGAAGTCGTGTGTAAGGATCTCCAAGGTGTGAGGATACCCTAACTAGGTGCAGATGCTATAGCGTGGACTTGATCACTCTTGGACTATTAGAGGGTAGCATGAGAATGGACCAAGTGTGGACGTGATTGGGAACTTATGGTCTTGTTGGCTTATTGGGGCCTGACCTAGGTTCAGAAATGTTTTAGCCAAACAAATCCCAAAACTACCGGCCCTTTCGGCAACATTCCACGAAGTGCGAGCTGAGGTCTCACCCAAGGTAGTATGGGAGGGTGCTGGAACCAAGTTTTCACACCCTAATATGTCTTGATGAGGTTTGGAAAGGTCACGAACCAATATTTCACACTAGTACTACTTCGTACAACTATCTGACCTTCGTGTAGCCCTAGTACCGAGCGCAAAGAGGTGCTGACTAGATCCATTACCCTTAGTATGTTCTTATTATAGATCTGACTTAATTCGGTAGTTTTTATTAATCATTCAATATTTGTAACTAGCACACGCAAACATAAACCTTAAAGAGATGCATAAAACCATAACAGAAGAATAAACATGCAGATCTATGAGTAGATGCACCATATTTTATAAACATTTATCTTTTATTAATCTTTTGTTCCAGTACAATCCAGTTCCACCCTGCGCACTCAGCTGCAGGGGTCCACGCACACAACTGCGAACCCTACTAGGCCTCTATGCACACAGCTGCAGAGCCTCTTCTACTACTACAACCCTCGACTCGAACTTACAAACTTAGAGCGGATATCTCATTTAGAAACCCATACCTTTCAACATCAGCAAAAGCTACCTTCTACACTTAAAGCCTTGCTCTATTTATACATTCCCATGGTCTGCAGACCATGGGTGGGCCAACACATTCTAGATTAAATTACAATATTTTAGGGTGGACTACCCTTTGAATTGACCCATTACAATTCATGCTCTGCACACTTCACAGAGCTTTTACAATACAAGTACCCAAAATTGTGGGCTTTAAGCCCCAAAACCGTTACGCGGGGGATCTGCTACCCAACAGGCCCCCAACACAATCATTGTGACTTGTCTCTAGTCACTCGTTGGTGTGGCGAGATGCATTGCCAAGGCATCGCGGTCCACCATCCCTGTGAGTGACACACTACGATCTGTTGCTCCATCCTTGCCTCCTGCAATGCTTCTTCAAGCTCTTTCTCCATTGCCCCTACTAATTAGCTTAACTAATGATGCTCATTCTGCTCTTCTAGGTTAACACAAAGCGACCCCTCATAGGATTTTAGCTCTAGCTGAGATGTCAAAGGCGTGAACATTTTGTGCAAGAGCAGCAAGCTTGCAATCTTTGGTCTAGTATACTCAATGTTTGCTAAAGCTTGTGTTGCATTTTTGCAAGAGAAATGTTGTTGTCCGCGAGGTCCCAATCTTCAATTTTTGTCATGGGCACGCGGCCCAGGGACACACTTTTCAATAGAATTATATCTTTTATCCCAAGATTCATCGTCTTGCCCTTATCTTTCATAGATCACTTACGAGACCACAAGTTTCACGGCAACATCCGGACCAGTCCTGTTATCTGTCTAGGAATTTGCGATACATCTCCCACTGCTGGCATTGGGCACAGTGGAGCAGCCTTGGCTGTCAACATTACGCTGTCCCGAAGGTCCTGTGTCTCTTTTGACAATGTCGCAACCACTGGGCTTACTCTCAAAGCATCGAAGTTGGACGGGTCCATATCTGTCGGATAGCACAATAACTTAATTCTCAAGATGCCATAGTTTGTTCGATGGATGACTAGCTGTGATTTATAGGCGTGTAGATATTCAAATTCGATTGTTCCCTTCCTTTCTGGCTCATTAATGTGATACTGGCGGTAGATCGTTTCAAATCCAATTCTAACTCCGCGTCTTAATTACCTGTCATCCACTCCTCATTGTCTTAAATTGACCATCTTGTCATGAACAGTGACCTCAACGGTCACTTTCCAGCCTGTCTACGCAACAGTGTAGCCCCTTATGCGTGACCGCAATTCCTACGATAGACTCACCCTACATGGAACCTTGTTTCCACGCAACTTTCTTGCAGACTCATTTATAGTCTCGCGCCTACTTTCAACTACTTGGACCTCTGAGACTGTGCTTCAGTCAGTTAGTCAGATAGCCGGCCCACTCGTGTAGGGCTTCAGGCAACTTCCATTTTCTCTTCCTGGGAAGGGCTCTCCATTAAGCTTGTCGAGCTGGACCGCACCTCTTTCTATGACCTATTTGACCACATATGGTCCCAACCAATGCATTCAGAGTTTTCTAGGGAATTTTTCAAACTTGCTGTCATACATCAATACTAAATTGTTTACTTTGAATGTGCGCAACTTGATATGGCGATCGTGCCAAGATTTATCGCGCTATTTCTGTACCTGCTGATGGAATCTCGCCAGAAATCGTTCTTCTAGTTGCATGAGCCTTTCTTCCAAGGCTTCGCAATCTGCCATGCCTATCATCACTACTATCCGCAAACTGGGTACAATGTATTCAATTGGCATGACAACTTCTGTGCCGTATACTAACCTGAAAGGCGTCTGACCCATCAATTTCTTGCATGTGGTTCTGTATGCCCATAGCACGACAGCTATGCGCAAATCCTAATCCTTTCACTACACATTACATACTTTGGTCAACATAGTCTCCAGAATCTTGTTGAATGATTCTACTGTCCCATTCGCTTGCGATGGTATGGTGTACTTTGCTAATGATACACTTGGACTTCCTCAGTGAGTGTGTTAATAGTTTCATTTAGGAAGTGCATTCCGCAGTCACTCATTAGAATTTTCAGGCATCTAAATCATGTCTACACGTTGTCGAACAAAAATTTCGCAGCTGTAGCAGTCGTGCAGTCCTTAATCGGCTATGCTTCCTTCCATCAAGTCAAGTACTCTATCGTGATGATGATATAGTGTGCACCAGTCTTCCCTTGAGGTGTGATGGGCCCCACAAAGCCTATCGCCAATTTTTCAAATGGTTGCAGCGTCATCTGTGGATTGAGTGGCATCTCATCCCTTTGAAATGATTTCCCATTCCATTGACATATGTCATAGGCTCGATAGTACGCTTTCGAATCTTGATGTAGGGTTGGCCACCATAGTCCAGTGCAAAGAATCTTATGTGTTGTCGCCCATCCCACATAATGTCCTCCTGCAGCCCCCCCCCCCCCATGTGCTTTTGCGAGGATCTGTCCTCATTCAAATTTAGGTACATATCTTCGTAATATCTCGTCGTTTCCCATTTTTTAAAGGTGCCCCGCAATAACAGAAAAATCTGTCGCGCTTACCACCCATTCTTTCTTCCGTTGAACTGAATATCCCTGCAGCACGACCCTGTGGTTAAGAAATGGATTATATCTTCGAAGTGGTCATCCATGATGCACACTACATAGAGCTATGCATTAGGGAGTCCGTCCTCCAAATTTGTTAGCTCCTCACCGTTCTCAATTCGTGATAGGTGATCTGGTCCTGCATTTAAGAATCTCGTCTTTACGATGACCTCGAAGTCATACTCTTGAAACAGTAATAGCCATCTACATATGTGCCCCCAAAATACAGGCTTGTTCACTAGGTATTTCAATGCAAAATGATCGGTATACATCTTGAAGTGCACACCAAGTAGACAGTGGTGGTATTTCTGGAGCCGTATACCATCGTTAATTCATCGCGCTCAGTAGTAGAGTAGTTCTTTTCAGCTTTCGACAACCGTCGACTTGCGAACACGATTGGGTGATCAACGCCTTCTGCTCCTTCCTACGTGAGTACATCGCCTAGCGTGATACACGATGCATCAACATGTACATGAAATTCGATGTCCCATTTTGGGACAACCAAAATGGGAGTTGATGCCATTTTTCCTTGAGAACCTCTAGAATTTTCTTACAATCATCATTCCAACAATATGTAGCATCCTTTTTCAACAACTGTTCCATTGGTGTCATTATTTTTGCATAGCTCTTAATAAACTTTCGATAGTAGCCAGTGTGCCCCAATGTGGTGCGGAATTGTTTGACACTTCGCGGCACTTCCAGATTGAGAATGATAGCAATCTTCGTAGGGTCCAGCATTAGGCCTTGTTTGCAAACCACATGGCCGAGGAAATTTCCAAAGGGGACGAGGAAGGTACATTTCTTAATATTTAGCGCAATCTGGTGTCGTCAGCAAGTATCCAAAATCAACCGTAAGCTCGTTATATGTTTTTTAACTAGCCCAAATATAGTCCAATCGTCGAAATAAACCTCCAAAAACTTGTGGATGAATTCCTTGAACGCAACCACCACTACGTGCAAAAATATCGCTAGTGCGTTCTTCATTCCAAAGGGCATAACAGTGTACTGAAAACAACCCCATTCGGTCACGAAGGTTGTCTTGCTCCTATCTTTCGGCACGATCTTGATCTGATGGTACCTTGAGAACCCATCCGTGAATGAGTAAGCTTCTTGTCTACCAACATTCTCCAAGACTTCATCTGTAAATGGTGTCGGGAATGGATCGTGAACACAGGCGTCATTAAGCTTCCTAAGGTCCACGCAGATTTGAATTTCACCCTTCTATTTTTTCTCCTGCACTATCATAGGACTCACCCAGTCGGATTCTTCCACTGGTTCAATAATTCCTGCTGCAAGCATTTTGTCCAACTCTTTGGTGGGCCCCAGTATTGCAGCAATAATGCTACAACTCCTGGGACTCCCTTCTTTAATTTTATCAACCCGGTAGTTCATAACAAACTTGGAAGCGACGGTGTTGTATGCACAAGTACTAGCTCTTGCCGCAGTTGTCACTTGGTCAGCTGGCACAATTCCACTAGGGACTTAAGCCAACTTCTATGAGCTCTAAGAAGAAGCTTTTTAACTGATGGATGAAAGCTAACTCAAAGGAAGCTAATCTACTTGCAGAAAGAAACTAAAAAGCTGAAAGGAAATGTAAACCCTAACAAACCCTAATTTTACCAGCTAGCCCTATTGATGCAAAAAAGAGGATGCAAGCTACTAAAAGAGATGCCATTGACTTCTAGGAAGGTAAAATGCATGTGTCTAAGTTATCACTAGCTGAAGAAAACATCTTTTTGTATTTTTGAATAAGTTGTCAGAATTATCATGCATGTGCTTTCACTGTTTTTTACTGTGCAGAGGTGGATCGGTGAGAGAAAATGCTTGCAGGAGGTTGGGAAGGTTCAGAGAGGGCCTAAGGGGCCCCTAACACCCTTCCAGAGAGTTTCACAAAGTTTGGCAATCAAGAGACCACTTTCGTGAGCTTCTACAGGAAGTCTGTAGGGTTTCTACAGGATGTTCTGGAATTTCTATAGGATGTCTGTAATTTCCTACATGATGTTTGTTGGGTATATGACCAAAGTCCCACATTGACTAGAAGTGGGGAGGATCATGGGTATATAAGGATGGACAAATATCTCCATTGGTATGAGGCCTTTTGGGGGTAAAGCCTAAAAACAAATCCGTAAGGGCTTAGGCCCAAAGTGGACAATATCATACCATTGTGGAGATATGTGGTGTTCAGAGTCCTTACAGGTGGTATCAGAGCCAAGTTCGAAGTTAGCCAAGTGGATGAATCCTCGGAATGCCGAATGAAGGTGGTGGGCCCCGGTAATATCACGATGGGATCTGTGGATGAGCTCGGTTAGAGAGGCAGTGTGCTCCGGATTCTTCATGGACGTGTCCTAGTCCCAACACAGTGAAGAGGAGTTGACTTGGGACAGAGAAAGCTCTCAAGGCAGGTGGTGCTCCATGTAAGGCGTGTGCTTCCAACACATTGGAGCGGAGAATCCTGGTTGGTAGAGAGTGGACAAATGGATAATCATTTGAGGGGAGGCTCGATGGTCCTTTGTTCGAAGGGAGGATTGTTGGGTATACGACCAAAGTCCCACATTGACTAGAAGTGGGGAGGATCATGGGTATATAAGGATGGAAAAATATCTCCATTAGTATGAGGCCTTTTGGCGGTAAAGCCTAAAAACAAATCGATAAGGGCTTAGGCCCAAAGTGGACAATATCATACCATTGTGGAGATATGTGGTGTTCAGAGTCCTTACAATATTCAGAAATGGGATTTTGGAGGATGGATGGAGGGAGAAAGATGAAGGAGTGGGTATGGAGGTGAGATAATGGTGTGAGAAGGTCCAGGTTTTGGTGGATGGAGCTGAGGAGTGATAAGGACGGTTGGATTTGTTCAAGGAGAGATAAGGGAATGCTACACAATAATATGGAAAGTAGGTCAACGTGAGGGAACGTGGAAAAGGTAAGGCAAGGATCTGAAATGGAGGATGAATCAGGTAGGTTGGATGGAGTATGGGCAGATGGAGAAGCATGATAGGCGCTCTGCAAGTTATTTTTCAAACTGAACAAACAAACACTTAGAAAACCTATGACCTAGTTACTTCACTCTAATCTGACCTAAGTAACAGCAAAAGGAAATGAACATAAGTTTATTCGAAATGGAATATGTGGAATAACTATGCAACTAAGCAATCGTAAACTGAAGCATTTAAACAAAACTAATATCAGCGTCTGCAAATGAGAATTCCAACACTAAGGATTGCATGACAAAGCAAAACAACGTTTTTGGTGGCAGGAAGGTCACCTGGGTCCCAGATCATGATTCCACTGAGGGGGAGGTGAGATCCAAGGTGCTTGGTAGCCTTTTTCTAAAGATCTTCCCTGTGATTAACCTATCAAGTAAATTTGAACATGAAAAGCTATTTTAATCATCAAAAACGACCTAAGTAACAAAGCAATATTTTAATCTAAATAACAAATTTTATTCTAAGAATGCAGCAAAGACACATGAAAGTAAACAAAGGAGGTACTGGGCACTTGAGATGGGCCCAACCCCAAGAGCTACAGCCTCCTAAGAGAGATTAGAGTTGGTGCAAAGCTGGATTCATCTTTATTGATCAAAAGAATAGTTACATTCCAAAAATTGTCCACAAGGAGAAGCTTGAAAATGTGTTGAAATGTAGAGCTAACCTACTGCCTAAAGAACGACTAAAATCGAACTACAAACTAGCTAACTTCTGCCTACAAAGTGACTAACTAAAATGAGGCCCTAAGCCTTCTTATTTATACAAATTGAGGACCTCAACATTCCTCCTAAACTTTAGGAACTCGGCTGCCAAAACTTGTAGTTGAAAGCAACTTTACTAGCCCTTGCTCGGCTGCCCTTGTGATAATTGATTTGGTGGCCCTTGAACTCCGAGCTGATGGTGGATAATTCGAGGTAAGGGCCCATAAATGAAGGGGAAACCTTCCGAAAAATCCTCTCCACGAATTTGGCTGCCAAGTGCTCATTTAAACATTTGATTTTGTCTCCAAATTGACCAAAAAGACTGCATAAAGCACACATTAGACTTGTTGGCATAATGACTAACCCAATTCACTCTATTAGCATAAATATAATAAAAAACATGCAATAAACTAATGAGAATGGTGGATTAAGTTGAATTAGGAGGCTGAATGAGCTCGTATAATTATCCATTTTTGGGGCTCAGCACTCTTCGTGGAGCTTTTCCTTATACTTTGGATTCAAATGGTAAGGACACTGCTTAACTGGCTTCGCGTCTAGTTTCAGAGTAATCTTCATCATTCCTAAGTCGCCAAGGATCCCTTTTAACTTCGTGATTTTGGTCGAGATTAAGTCTTGATATTCACGAAGTAACTCGACGACCTTATCCACCATGACATCATCCCAATAGTCCCCAAGCATTGCGTACTTTGGATCTGCATCTGTACCAATGTTTACCTGCTTTATTTTTAGCAGTGCAATGATGTTGGGGTCCTCAATTGACAGTCCTCGAACTTCGTGACTCCCTTCAGTTTCTAGAATATTAATATTTCGGGGGTCATCATCATCATCCTCCACTTATACATTGTAACATTCTAGGGCATGGCTTAACTAACGTGAACATACTAGTTGAACTATTTCCCGTGGTTCCTGTGGTATTTTGAAAATGGCAGCTTTCATGGCTTGTAGCGAATCATCAACAGTATCTGCCCATGGGTCTTCAAATGAGAATGTTAACAAAAATCTCTCACGAAAGACATCCCATTTTCCCATACCATGTCGGAGTTCTGTCTTAGTATACTAGTTTCTTGGGATGAAATCCAGGGTATGATAGAATAAGTGTACCCATTCAGGCTAGGGTTCTTCTCCATATGGCTTGGTCCATTTTGTGAGGTGCGTGCATGGGTCATCGTGTCCATCGTATTTCTCGGTTATTCATAGTTCTGGTTTACCAAACCGTATCCGCATCATCCTCCTACAACTGCGTCAGTTTTGAAAGTTTCATTGATGTGTTCCCCACCAACGCGCAGGTGTCGCATGCAGCGCCCACTTTAATGCATCAAACCTCTAGTGCTCTGGTACTACACTCTCAAACTTGTTCAAGAATTCATCCACCGTTGTCAATCCATTATACGTTGGTAGATCTCGAGCCTAGGCTGTTACGCAATCCAATGATTTAGTCATCATATTAAAATTTGGCGTTGTCACTTCACTCAACCGATTGTGCCAGCGTTCACCTTCTTCGTCTGAATCCGAAGGGCAGGAACCTGCGCGCTCCCATGATACCCTTCCATCTGCAGTCGGATTTAGCTAATCTTGGTCTCGTGCAGTTATCTTGTAGATACAATCCAGCTCCTCGTCACTTCCATCATCGCGCATGGGTTCAGTGTAGCGCTCTCCTTTAGCTACATCCAACAGAACTACTACGCGTAAGGACTTTTTATCGAATATCATCTTCCGTTGTTTTAGGTTGATGACTCCATTCATATCTATGGCCCAGTCTATTCCTAGAAATGCAGGGTAAGGTTTACTGTCATCCACAATCTCTATTACCTCAAAGTCCATCTGCGTGCTCGCACCTTTGATATCCACTGTTACCCCTTGCAATCTCCCCATGGGCAAGATCTTTTGTTGGTTCGCCATTCGTAATTGAATATGAGACCATTGTAACATGGGCCTGCCCATTCATTCCCATGTCTGTTTTGGTAACACATTTGTGTCCAAGCCCAAGTCTAAAATTACATGATCCATTTCATACTTGCCAATCTGCATTGTCAATCTATTTCCCTCTCGGTGCGCAGTGCATGCTTTCCCAGTTTCTGGACTACGTGCGGTTCACCTGATCTTGTGCACCTAGCGATAAGCTCTTATAGTCCTTTAATTGCCTTATTATCACGCAACAATTTCATGCATGTCTCTAAAAAGGTTGTTAGCATAGAAGGATCCAGTCATGTCTCTGGTTGGTCCTTACTACCTGAAGTAGAGGCCTTCGCGAAGTTCTTCTTAGCTTCCATAAACATTTCCTTTACGTGTTCCAAGTCAAACTCAAGTTCCTTTATAAGAGCCTTGTGAACCTAGGTATATTCCTCAGGCTGCTTCCCCTTATCTTCCCCCGTGGTCACACCACTTCTGAGCATCATGTTCATGTTGGGGTCTGCTTCGCGCGGTTTACACCTCATCATTTGGATATTTTGAGTTGGAGTGGGTTCTAGTACCCTTTGTTCACGCATTTGTGCAATCATCATTGGACAATCTACCATTTCATGATCAAATTGCTCACAATAAAGACAAGATATTCTCATTGGGTTGCTACAATCACGAGCATAGTGCCCTAGTCCTCCACAATTGTAATAGATTAGCTGTCTGCAGCCCCTTCCAGGCCCCATTCCTCCTCATCCTTGACCTCGCCTTGGAAATCCACCCCACACTATTGCTACGACTGGATCGAGGCCTCGTGTTTCTGTCTGCATTTGATAAGCTGGGGCCTTATCCATCATTAGCTCATAACTCCGACATGTCCACTCATTGTGGCCCACTAATCTACAGAAATTATAATATAGTTGTTGTGGAGTCTCTGTATACTTCTACAACAAGTGACAGTTGTCCATCGTTTGCTTTGCTCCCACCTGACAGATCGCGCACCAAAGTCCAAGTGTCGTACTCAGCCCTGATTGTGCCTTCAGTCTCAATGGGATTGGTCCTCCTCCTGCCAAATAGTTCTCAAATACTAGACAGTGATCCTTATCGTGGCCCTTGTTATCACCCCAAGAAACTCACCTAGGTTGTATATCAGTGATGCTCAGGAACATTAAAATTTAACAATTATATTGGATGAAATGATGGATGCATGGAGGATGTGTAGCACCTTTAAGCCAGATAACCACTTCTACTATGATTGACCCCAGACATGGGTGAACACCCCCAGACTACAAGGCTTTTAACCACCAATTACTCACAGCTTAAGGTAAAGGTGATAATTAAGAAAACTAACCACCCCAGCAGATGCACAAGACTCTGTGATGGCCAGCAGCAACTAGTAAAAAGGTTTGTAAATATGGATTCTAATACATAGACAGGATGACAGCTCTCTATGCATCACAACAACAGAAACCTGCATACATGTTCAATTATACATGCCAACTTCTAACACAGAGGTGGGATGACAGCCCCTCTAATGCTAAAATTTACAGCAAATGAACAAATGCAAAACAGGCACAGCCTGGAACAAGAAGAAGAAATGGAAAGTGAGCAATTAACAACAAAAGAAGCTTGTATCAATTGGAAATGAAGACCAGACACTGCAGGTTACAAAGTAGTTACAGTCTCCAGAAGTTAGAAGGCTACAATAAGCTCTCATTCATCAAACACTCATCACCTGATTACATCTGAGTTCTGAGTATATATAGCGTTACAATACAAAATATCTCTGTTAAACAATGCGTGGAGGAGCCCATAAACAGCCACCCACCATATTTACATTTAGGAATGGCCCTCTGATACAAATCTGACTGTGTTTTGAATAGATTTGTCCCTTTCTGGTGCTCTGCGGTCCTTTTTTGGGTAAGTGGAATGAAATATGGGTGAAGCCCATAACCATTGAATGCTTTGACTGAATCTGCGGTGTCCTGCTTCCTTCTCGGCCATACTGTTGATTAACTGTAGTCGCTGAACATTGAAATGGCTCCATCATGACTGATAAATGTTGATCTGTTTGGGGCACGTCCTCTTTCCTGCTCGGCCATACTGTTATTTGAAGGCAGCTACCTACTGTGCTGTACTGCTGCATGCTTGCTTTCATTATCTTTGCGCCACTGAGAAATACCGCCCACCTTGCTATTGTTCTGGATATCAAGGGCCCACACACATATATTTTTTCTATCGGGCCTGCCTTTCGGGTCGCATTTCATATCTTAACCGGCCAATCCTCTGTTTAATTGTATTCGAAAATACATGTAAAAATGTCCCAAAATCATAAAAATGGCTCTTGCGGACCTCAAATATTATGCCACTCTGCTTTGAAAACCCATCGGGTCCGTGCCTCATCACATCGGCATCCTCACATGCAACCTGCTATACACCACTGATTTCCTCGATTGCGATATGCCGACTGCGAAATGGGCCCATACCACCGATTCCTCATATTTGGAAACATATATCAAAACACTGAAAAAAGGCCTTTGCGCGGACTTGAAATATTATGAAGAGTCACTCATAATGATGTCGGGTCCGACCCATCGGGTCGCATACATGCCCTGTACAAAAGCTCTGCCTCTTTTAAAAGCGTCGATGCGATATGCCCGCCTGCTCCGACTGCGATATGCCGATGCTATCTGGATCGTTGATCGGCCAGATCCAATGGCTGATATGATTTCGGACCCATAAGCCTGCAATTTGAGATTTTTCATGATTTTAGAGTATTTTTGCCTCCCGATAGTGTATTTCGGCTCCTCCAAGGGCTTTCCTCTTGCAACTTCTTCAACCAGTAGGAAGATTTTAGCCAAGATTTGGAGAATTTGAACATCAGAAATGGTTCGCTTGGCATGAACTGAGGTGTGCTTGCAGCCTTTGAGAGTGCTTAAATCCATTTTCCTACCCTTTTACATAGCAGAGCTAACACTGGCTCCTTCTGGGGATGAGATCCTCCCTGTGAGGTCTCAAGAACCTGCAGATCAATGCCTTTCCCACAACAAATCAGATTAGTAAAATTCCTAGTGCTCCATTGGGCATGGAGTCTACTATAGCTACACTAACAACCGATAAAAGCAAAATATTTACAGTCTTAAGGCCAGAGACCTTAAATGACATAGTTTTTCAAAAACCGCCCATTAACTGGGCCATCAAAAACTGTCTCCCCTTCCATACTTTTCAGTATGAAGGTATTGTTCCCTTGAATCTGTGAAACAATGAACGGGCCTGTCCAGAGAGCATCGAATTTCCCATGATTGCCTTTCTTTTCTTTAAAAGCATTCCATTTCATGACCAAATCCCCAACCTGGAAATTGTTTCTTTTTGCCTTCTTGTCAAAGGCTTCCTTGACCTTTTGCTGATGTGCTGTAGCTTTTTCAACCAGCTGTTCTCGAATCTGATACAATTATGTTAAATCAGTGATTCTATTTGCCATATCATACTCTTCATTCTGCGCAGTTTGAAGCAACTTTGCCACTGGGAGTGTAAGTTGAATTGGAAAAATGGCATCAGTAACATATACCAGCTTGAAGGGAGAGCAACCTGTAGATCTCTCGATAGTCACTCTGTCCGCCCAAAGTGCATACTTCAGCTTGGCATCCCAATTCTTTTTATTATCCTCTAACAGCTTCTTAATTATCCTAATCAGACTTTTATTAGAGGATTCTGCTAAACCATTCCCTTGGGGGTAATAGGATGTGGAATGAACAAGTTTAATGCCCATCGAATCACACATTTCCACCAATTATTTTGCCTTGAATGCTGCTGCGTTATCTGTTATTAGCTTATGCGGGCAACCAAACCTGCTGAAAATATTTTCTGATAAGAATTTCATGACCACATTATGATCAGCCTTCCTTGTTGGGATTGCTTCAATCCATTTTGTAAAATAATCAGTGGCCACTAATATCCACCTGTGCTGGCCACTGGAATGTGGGTTGATTTCACCAATAAAATCCAAGCCCCACTGTTGAAAAGGTCCTTTTGCAATTATTGGCTTTAGGGGCAGGGATTTCAACTGCTGCTTACCTTCAAATCTTTGGCACTTGTCACAAGATTTAACAAAAGCAAAAGCATCAGAAAATAAAGAGGGCCAATAGTATCCGGCTCTGAGAATCTTTTGGGCCGTAGTTCTCCAATAATGATGTCCTCCACACATGCTGTCATGGAACTGCTGCATAACTACTATTGACTGTTCTTTGTCCAGACATCTTAAAAGCACTCCAGATGGATCCCTCCAATATAGAAAACCATTATTGATGCAATATTTTGTTGCCTTGAGTTTTAAAGTTCTTGCTTGACTTTGAGAGAAATCTGAAGGGACTTCAAGCCTTAAGAGAAAATTGATTATTGCAGCATACCAGCTACATGATGCTAGGTTCTCGGGCACTGACTGCTCTCTCTTCGTTTCGGCTATTTCATGCTCTTCTGTTTGACCATTTTCTGCTACATTGAACAAGAAATCAATGTCCAAAGACCCGCAATTTTCCTCAGTCAACAATTTAGCAAGCCCTTGACCCCTTACCAGCGTGGTGGGCTTCAGCTCTATGTTGAATTCTATCATTTTGCAATCCATTTCGCTCTTTTTCCATCAACATCAGGCTGCGTCAATACATCCTTTATTGCAGCAGAAGGCACAAATGCAACTATTTTGGAATGCAAGATGTATACTCGGAAAGATTTCAAACATTTGACAAGAGCATAAGCCTGCTTTTCAATAATATCGTACCTTAACTCAGCATCCCTTAAGTTCTTGCTGAAAAAGGCCACTAGATGCTCTTGACCTGCTTCATCTTGCTGCAACAAAACAACTGCGATTGTGTCCTTAAAGGAAAATGAGAACAGATGAAACTCCTTGCTATAGTCAGGGCTTATTAAAGTAGGAGCTTGCATAATAGCCTTCTTAATGGAATCAAAAGATTTCCTGGCCGCATCAGTCCACCTTACCTCTGCTCCCTTTTTCAACATGGAGGTTATGTGCTTAACCAGCTCAGCAAAATTAGGAATGAACCTCCTCACAAAGTTAATTTTGCCAAGAAAAGATTATATATCTTTCTTTGATCTAGGAAGAGCCAAGACCTGAATTGCTTTGACTCTTTATGGGTCGATTTGAACACCTACAGCAGACACTACATGCCCCAACAGTTTCCCTTCTTCCAAAGCAAATTGAGACTTTTTGGGATTGAGTGAAATCCCAAACCTCCTGCACTTCAAAAACACCTTTCTCAAATGTTGTAAATGATCATGATGGCTGCCAGAATAAACAGTTATGTCATCAAGATATATCAGCACGAACTTATCCTTTTCACCCACAAAAGCAATAACCATAGCGCACTGAAAGGTGGCTCCAGCATTCATCAGCCCAAATGGCATTTTACATACATGAACGTGCCCCAAGGCGTGGTAAATGCTGTCTTCTCTTGATCATCCAGATGCACAGCAATTTGATTAAAGCCTGAAAATCCATCTATAAAAGACATTACTTTAGCACCTGAGACTTGCTGCAACAAATGCTCCATTTTTGGCAGAGGATAATTGTCCTTTTTGGAGCACTTATTTAGATTCCTGAAATCAACACACAGTCTGACTTCTCCATTCTTCTTCCTCACGACAACCAGATTCGCCACCCATTTAGAATATCTGAGAGGCACTATTATCTTAGCAGCCAGCAACTTTTTAATTTCTTTCTCCACCAGAGGAAGGAGCAACGGATTCATTGGTCTCAGCTTCTGTTTGAAAGGAATAGTGTCTTTTTCAAGCGGAATTTTATGCTGAATTACATTTTTGTCATATGTTTTCAGATCGTTGTACTCCCAAGCGAAAATATTAGCGAACTGTCTCATTAACTTGCAATACTCTGCATTCTGATCAGCAGATAGATTAGCGGACAGATTAATAAATTTGGGCTGACCTGGGCTTCCTATATTATGCTTACACACAACAGCTTGGTCTTCTTTATAGGAAGCTTTGTAAGGCACATCATTGTGATCAAATAATCACTCAAGAGGAATTAAACCCTTAGGAATGTGGTTGCTAGGAAGTTGGACTATGCTATTCTTGCCAATCTTATTTTTAAACTGGAACTTGGGAGCTTCTAGCAAAGCATCATTATTTTGGTCAATTTGCATTTCAGAAAATTCATCAATGACTTGAAGAAACCTATTCAACTCATCATCATCATCAAAAACTTTCCAATGGTGGACATTATCAGGCACAGAGGGTCTATACTTCATTTGTACCTCATAAACTAGTTTGGGAGGAGATGGAGGTGTAAAGAGAGTAGCTGAGATAGCAAGGGAGTCAGCAAGCTGATTTTGGGCTCTAGGAATATATGAAATGCAGAAAAAATCAAAGAACTCCTTGACTCTCCATACCTCATCTCTATAAGCTCTTAGCCTTGGATGCTTTGCTTGGAATGTTTTATTTACTTGCTGAATTATCAGATCAGCATCTCCAAATACCTTCAACTTCTTTATTCCTCTGCCTTTGGCTGCCTGAAGGCCTAATAGTAGAGCTTCATACTCTGCTATGTTGTTTTTCACCTGAAATACCAACTTTAGGGACAATTCAACTCTTTCTTGCCGTGGGGATACTAGCACCACCCCTGCTCCTGTAGTCTCTTTGGTGCAAGCTCCATCAAAAAACATCTCCCAAATCTGTTCTTCTATATCATGCTCGGCCTGATCTGATTGTTTCCTGATCTGCAATGAGGCCTTCTGATATTCTTCTATTTGAAGAATGCATGCACCAAAATCAGTGTCCACTGCATATATGGGATGATTTGTAGGATTCTTCTCATCACTAATGATATATGCCAGCTGTGCTTCTCTATATAATCTCCTGCTTTCTCCTCCAAACACTGGGACAGTTGCATAAGATAGATCATTCTGTAATGTCCCTCCTAGTCTCTTAATCCACCCTCTAGACAACAACATGCCAAACTTCGGAGGGACATCGGCCACCACTATATCCATCATCATACTCTTCATAGGTAGCTGGGCTAAGGTAATGGCTAGATCCTTAATCAATCCAAGGCATTTTACCTTCCTTGAATCAAAAGAGAACAAATCATGATAGGGTCTAGTGATATCAAGGCCTAACTCTTCCATGACAGTTTTAGGCATTAGATTGTGGCTGACACCTATGTCTAGCAGACAATTGTGGAGGATTTTATCATGGATAGTCAATGAAACATAGAAAGATGGAGAACTATTATCAGCAGGCTCAATCATGGGACTAAGCACAATAGCAGGCTTATCATCTTGCAAGTTGACAGAGTCCATGGAGGTTTGTTTAGACTGGAGATCAAGGGCCTCAAGGATGGGTTTTCTAAACAATTCACTCTTTACCAACTCAGCCAGAGGCACAACAACCTTCACTTTTTGAACTTCTGATTCAAAACTGAAAGAAGAGAAAGGCTTATCAGTAGTTTTTACCTCTTGGACTGGAACTTTGAGGGTGACCGGATCAGCTACTGATCTTCTTTGCCTGGTATGCTGTGGAGCTACTTGGGCAGCAGCTTCTTGTGCAATTGTTTCTTTGGCATTATTTGCATTGGATCTTAGATTATATTTGCGTTGCTGTTCACCTGATTGCAGCACAGCACCAGTGTCCCATCCTTGCTCGTTTTGCTCTTGCTGCAATGACTCTTCATATTCAGCCAATGTTAAAAATACAGCGCTGCCTTTATCTTCCATGCAGTGAATTTCATCTTCCTCTTCTTCAAATAGTTCCCCCTCCATTACTGTATTTTGAAAAGGAGCTTTAACCTTATGATCTTCTTTGGCTTACTCACCTCTTTGCATGATTTGTAGCTGATCGTTTGCTTTTCTGAATGGGTTTGGACTTCTTGGAGCAAACGTGTTTTGCTGCCTTGTTTTTCCTGAAGCCTGCTCTACTTTTAGCCTTGAAACTTCAGCAGCCAATGACTCTATCATCTTAGTCATTTTGTCTAACTTAGGCTCTGAAGTTGGAGCCTGAGAAGAAGAAACCTCCCCTCTCGGCTTTCTCCTATCAATTTGACTTTTCAACTTCTCTGCTGCCATAATATTTGATTCTACTTCGAGGGCTGCTTCTTGCATATCATTCAAATTAGGGCATCTTCTTTCTCTTAACAGTAATCAAAAATCAGGGTCAAAAGCATTAGCATATGTAAGTTTGGCAGTGGTGGGGGTAGGCTTTACCTCAGCTGGTATTTTACTATACATCTTCTTGAATCTTTTATTGAAATCAGGCAAAGATTCACCCTTTTCTCTTTTCAAGTTTCCAAACTCAGTATGATAATATAATAGGTCCTTCTTATCTCCCCATTGCTTCAAAAATGCTTCATCTAATGCTTCTATATCTGCTATAGATCTCTGGGGTAATTCTCTAAACCACTTCCTAGCCTCTCCATCAAGGCTCTGGACAAAAACTCTCATCCATACATCATTTTCATTTATATATAAATTATCAGCATAACTATAAAAAGCTTCTAGGTGTTCTTCTGCTATTACTCCCTCTGTTCCAGTGAATTTAGGCATATATTTTTGATATTCCCCCCACAGGCATCGGATTTAATGGGACAGGCAAGACCAAAGGTCCCTATCTAGCCAACGATCCTTTCAATCCTGGTAGGTGCTTGTTGTCCTGCCATATTTGAAATATGTGGAAGAATACTAACAGATAGAGTAGCAGGAGATAATGTAATGGATGGGAAGGATATTGGGATGTTTTGGACAGTATGGGAAACTCTCTTTGGACTGAGATTCAAAGGAGAACTGACTGCAAAAGGGGCTGAACTGATCTCTAAAAGAATTTCTTTGCTAACAGTGGTGGGCTCTAAAACTTCAAGCTGTGATTCTTCAGCTATAAACTCATCTTTCATAGATAAATCAGAGTTTTTAGGCTTACCTGATCCTGATGCCCCTTTCTTTGATGATTTCTTCGATTTAACAACTTTTTCAGGGTCAAGCAATGGTTCAGCTGGAAACTTCTGCGGATTTCTTCTAGTATGCCTCACAAACTGAGCCAGAACTTCAAAGTGGAGTTGCCAAGGATGGTTTTCCACCAGTGGAGTCGCCAGACAGATTATTACAACCAAATTTTGTGTTCAAACCTTATTTGTCATCAAAGCTTGAAACTATGTCGTTCTCCCAGGGAAGCTGAGCTTCGATTCTCCTCTCCCCGGCAACGGCGCCAATTAATGTTATCACCCCAAGAAACTCACCTAGGTTGTATATCAGTGATGCTCAGGAACATTAAAAATTTAACAATACTATCGGATGAAATGATGGATAAATGGAGGATGTGCAGCACCTTTAAGCCAGATAACCACTTCTACTATGATTGACCCCAGACATGGGTGAACACCCCCAGACTACAAGGCTTTTAACCACCAATTACTCACAACTTAAGGTAAAGGTGATAATGAAGAAAACTAATCACCCCAGTGGATGCACAGGACCCTGTGATGGCCAGCGGCAACCAGTAAAAGGTCTGTAAATATGGATTCTAATACATAGACAGGATGACAGCTCTTTGTGCATTACAACAACAGAAACCTTCATACATGTTCAGTTATACATGCCAAATTCTAACCCAGAGGTGGGATGATAGCCCCTCTAATGCTAACATTTACAGCAAATGAACGAATGCAAAACAGGCACAGCCTGGAACAAGAAGAAGAAATGGAAAGTGAGCAATTGACAGCAAAAGAAGCTTGTATCAATTGGAAATGAAGACCAGACGCTGCAGGTTACAAAGTAATCATAGTCTCCAGAAGTTAGAAGGCTACAATAAGCTCTCATTCATCAAACACTCATCATCTGATTACATCTGAGTTCTGAGTATATATAGTGTTACAATACAAAATATATCTGTTAAACAATGCGTGGAGGAGCCCATAAATGGCCACCAACCATATTTACATTTAGGAATGGCCCTCTGATACAAATCTGACTGTGTTTTGAATAGATTTGTCCCTCTCTGGTGCTTTGCGGTCCTTTTTGGGTAGGTGGAATGAATTATGGGTGAAGCCCATAGCCATTGAATGCTTTGACTAGATCTGCGGTGTCCTACTTCCTCCTTCGGCCATACTGCTGGTTAACTGCAGTCGCTGAACATTGAAACGGCTCCATCATGACTGATAAATGTTGATCTGTTTGGGGCAAGTCCTCTTTCCTGCTCGGCCATACTGTTATTTGAAGGCAGCTACCTATTGCACTGTACTGTTGCATGCTTGCTTTCATCATCCTCGTGCCACTGAGAAATACCGCCCACCTTGCTATTTTTTGAATATTAAGGGCCCACACACATATATCTTTTCTATCGGGTCTACCTTTCGGGTCGCATTGCATATCTTAACCAGCCAATCCTCTGTTTCATTGTATTCGAAAATACATGTAAAATGTCCCAAAATCATAAAAAATGGCTTTTGCGGACCTCAAATATTATGCCATTCTTCTTTGAAAACCCATTAGGTCCGTGCCACATCGCATCGGCATCCATACATGCAATTTGCTATGCACCACTGATTTCCCCGATTGCGACATGCCGACTGCGAAATGGGCCCATACCACCGATTCCTCATATTTGGAAACATATATAAAAACACTGAAAAACACAAAGAAATGCTTTCGCCGGAACTGAAAATATATAAACTTTTATCTCCCGGACCCCATCGGGTCCGGGCTTCATCGCTATCGGCACTTATTAAGCTTTCCTTTGTGTTCCCCTTATGCACGAAATACATTGAAAAAGACCTTTGCGCGGACTTGAAATTTTATGAAGAATCACTCATAATGATATCGGGTCCGACCCATCGGGTCGCATACATGCCTTGTATAGAAGCTCCACCCCTTTGAAAGTGTCGACAGCGATATCGCCGCAGACCCGATGATTTATCGAAAACAATGTATAGCGCTATCGGGTCCGGGTTGTCACATCGCACATAACCATGTAAAAGGCACTGCCCCCTTTGTAAGCGCTGATGCAATATGCCGACGTGATATCGGCGATGTGATGTCGGCGATCGCATATCGCCAAATATAAAGGCCCAAGCCTCTTTTGAGTCCTCCATTGCGACCCGCCGATGCGATATCGACGATCGCACATCGGTGAGGTCTCCTGTGTCGCTGCCATTGCCCGCCTGCTCCGACTGCGGTATGTCGACGCAATCTGGATCGTTGATCGGCCAGATCCATTGGCTGATATGATTTCGGACCCTTGAGCCTGCGATTTGAGATTTTTCATGATTTTAGAGTGTTTGTGCCTCCCGATAGTGTATTTCCGCTCCTCCAAGGGCTTTCCTCTTGCAACTTCTTCAACCGATAGGAAGATTTTAGCCAAAATTTGGAGAATTGAACATCAGAAATGGTTCGCTTGGCATGAACTTAGGTGTGTTTGCAGCCTTTGAGAGTGCTTGAATCCATTTTCTTATCCTTTTACATAACAGAGCTAACACATACATTATCCACTTCCTGACTACAAGAACAACGCTAGAAGGATACATGAGCAAACAGAAAAAGGAATTGGTGGTGTGCAAAGCAGACTTTTCAGTTATTGCAGGGAATTTGTATAAGATGGGATCGGACGAAATATTGTGACGTTATGTACTTAAATTTGAATGAAATAGTATCCTTGTTGAAGCTCATGGAGGAGTTGCGGGAGGTCACTATGCAGGGAAAGCAATAGCACAGAAGATTTTACGCGTTGGGTTGTGGTGGCTAATGCTGCATAAGGATTCCAAAGCATATTGTAGGGCATGCGATGAATGTCAAAGGACGGGTAGACCATCACGAAGGGATGAGCTTCCTCTGAATCTGCAAGTTTCATTGCAGCCCTTTGAAAAGTGGGCGATTGCTTTTGTAGGGCCAATTCAGCCTCCAGGCAAGAAGACAGGTGCGCGGTATATCATCACTGCGATGGAATATTTGACTAGATGGGTGGAGGCATAGCCTGTAAAGGATTGTACAAGGGAAAAAACAACAAAATTTATGTTCGAATATGTGTTGACCAGGTTTGGTTGCCCAAAGATTTTAATGATTGATCGCGGTATGCTCTTCCTCAACGAAACAATCAGTGCACTAACAGAGGATTTCCAAGTTTATCACTAGAAGAGTACACCATATCATCGTCAGGCCAATGGGATTGTTGAGGCATTTAATAAGAGATTGCAGAACACATTGACAAAGGTTTGCAATGTGCAGAGAAAGGATTGGGATGTGCGCGTACCAAAAGTGTTATGGGCTCATAGAACTACCTGTAAGAAGCTTACTAGTTAAACACCTTTTAGGTTGGTCTACGGCGTAGAGGTTGTGATGCCTATGGAGTATATCATGCCTAGTCTATGCATACTAACTTTCACAGGAATGGCGCACCGCGGAGCTTTAGAGGAGAGGCTCGCACAGTTGATAGTGCTCGAGGAAGATAGGTTTTTACTTAGATTCCATCAACAAGTTCAGAAGTAACATGAAAAATTTTGGCACGATCAGCACATAAAACTACACAACTTCAAGGTTAATGGTTTAGTTTTACTATATGACAGTAAGTTTGATAAGTTCCTAGGAAAATTTCAGATGCACTCGTTGGGTTCATATGTTATCAAAGAGATTACAGAGGGTGGAGTAGATCAACTCATGAAATTGAATGGAGATCCATGTCTAGGTAATGTAAATGGAAGTCAATTGAAGCCATACGCCGAGGATCTGTCCCGATGACTACATGATGGTAGCATAGTCTTAGCACTCCAGGCAACTTTAAGGACGCGCGGGACTATAAACTACATTGCCTGGTTTGTAAAGCTGCATAACAAGGGGTCTACGCGAAACAGGAGGGTGTCATAGTACCAGAAGAATCGCGTAGGGAGTTGTGCTATAAGAGGAGCGACCACGTAGCACAACCAAAAAGTAACCGTTACAGTCACTATTCATGATTTGACTGCCAGGAGACGGTTAAAAGGAGCAAGGGAACGAAATTTAAGGCATTCAAGGCTAAATTTAAGAGTGCAATCTTTGGAAATTTGCCGCCAATCTAGAATTTATGGATGGATTTTGGGGGGAACAGTCGAATTCAAATTCACTTATAAATTGCGCGTGGCCGTCTAGTGAAAAACACTTTGCTTTTGTAGAATTTTTGTGTTGTGCTATCGATTGCCTATGAATCACTCGTGTTGGGAGGATTTAGTCGTGAACCCTGAATTTTCTAAGTTATCAGAGGTAAATCAGACATTCATCATGGAAAAGATGCTAGGACCAAGCCCCACAGAAACCATGAGTACCGGTGGAGATGTTGCTTCTGAGGGAGAAATTCTGGAAGTTGTGAGTGTGGAGGGTCTAGCAGTAGTGCCTACGGCACTGAGGTCACTTAGGTGACGTCACTTAGGCGAGGTCAGTGCTGGTGTGTGAGTCACCGAGGAAGCATGCTGCTATATAGGCTCAGAGGAAAGAAACGTTGAGTGCGAAAGAGAAGGGAAAAGTTGTGGATCTGGAGGCTGAGGAGGGTGTGGAAGATATAGACATTGAGGGGGTGGACCCTATATCTAGGTTGTTGGAGTATATCCCTCCACGCAAGCGAAAATTGAAGCTCCCGAAGGACCCATATGTGGGTCAATTCCTCCTCAACGCACACCTATTACCAGAGAACATAACCTTTGAAGGTCCGCACTTGGCACAGATCCCACACTTGAAGCTAGAAGATTGGGATTTGGAAAACGACAAGCGGTTCCCCCACATAGCTACAGACACCTATATGAAGAGGGTCTTCTACAAAGAATCTAGTGTCACTGCGCTGGAGCCTGTGGAATGGATTCGCGGAGTAAACAAGTCAGGGTTGTTGAACCTGTTGTGGGTAACCCACTACCATCACTCAAATATAAACCTGATCGTCATTAAGTTGTTGATGTGCCTAGGGCATGATAGGTGCTTATGGCTGAACGCGTCGATCCCCATCACCGATATGTTGATCCATTGGATCACGCTATTGCCACACTCAGGGTTAAATACAGCCAAGGTGTTTGGCAGAAAGATGAGTGAGCACGACCTCGCTGAGAAGATGAAGCACAAGTTTAAACTTGTGAAGAAGACACGTGGGTACTCGATTACTTCAATTGCTAACCCCGTAGTAAAGGTTGCCATGTAGATTTTGGCTGGAAAGGTTATGACAAAGTGCTGCATGGATGAGGTGCCAGCACCAGTGGTTTCATTGGTAGCACAGTGCACGAAGGGTGTACATTTCAATTGGGCATGCTACCTATGTAGTGAGTTCCTCGTGAACTATAGAGAAGCGCAAGATGAGAGCAAAACCTTCCACTATTCATGGTTGTTGCTCTTGATTGTGCCAGTCACCTGGGATTTGCCGGAGGACAGCTAGTTTCCTCATGTGGAGAAAGATCTACTGGAAGCAGCAAAGTTTTGATCTCTCTGGGCCACTAAAGAGGTCGCGCAGGTCACAGAGAGAAAAGTCTTTTAGGTGCTAATGGAGGTGAAAATTTGCATGACCGTCAATGAGAATTTTTGGTTTTCACCGATTGTGTTTGAGAAACTTTCAGGGTACATGGATTTCAAAGCGGACTTCCACCATGTATACATCCAGGCGCGAAAGTATCTGAAGCAGAAGTGGTTCGACCTACCTACCTTGCTACTGATGATGCTATTGAAGAGGTCATCAAGCGTTGTCCAACATATTGGCATTCTCCTTTCGATCTAGCCGCAAGGACTAGAAAGTCCGTGGAGAAGAAGAAGAGGGACGCGGCCAAGTACAGCAACAAAGTACTTGCACAAGTACAACAACAAATAATGGTCAAAGCATCTTGATATATTACAACATAAACATTACAGAACTAGATATATAATGAACAAATGATAGCATTCATAAATGATAACATTCACAATTGTACAATCATATGGAAGAAAACTTGAAGAGCTTTATTAATATAAAGGAGAATTACCACCCAGTTGTCTGATCCAGCATCATCCTCCTAGCTTCAATCCTTCTTCACCTCATGAAATAGCAAGATCACTCCAACAATACAATGCTCTTTCCTCAATTACAAACTATCAGCACTTCCTTGCAATTCACAATATTTCAGCCTCTAGATCTCTTGAATTGGAGATCCATTTATAGATGTGTGCAAGGGTGTGAGTCATCCATGGGGTTTGATTAGTGTCATTTCACTTGTTACAATTGGTTCCACAAGAGAAGCGATTGGAGATTTCTTAGATCCATTATTCATCCATGGGAAAATTCAGAGAGGCAAGTGGCACAAGAGAAGTTTCTAGAAGATTCCATGAGCAACCACCTAGCAAACTGTCTCAGACATTTTTCCATCCTTGCCCATCGCACCCTGGCAGTGTACCACTCAGTATGCATCGCCATTTACCAGTTGAGCTGTCAGTATGGTTCAATTTAGACAATTTCTGGATGGTTTCTCAAATGGAACTTTTGGGGAATGATGTATTCAAATGACTATGTTATTTTAGGGTATGAAAAAACTCTTTTAGGGGTTGATGAGCCCTAATACATCGAAATAAAGTTTTGGGTTGATGTGCCCAAATATGTCTTTAACATTTGCCCCTAAAGCATGAGGTCGTAAATATTCATGTCGGGTGAAATGCTTTATCATGAGGATCTGAAGTTTCGAACTAGAAGGTGACCTACATAAGTTACAATACAATACATTATCATAATATAATTTTTCATGATCTAGCTGAGGGAGGTAATCCCATGCTCAGCTTTATAAATTTCATTTCACGTACATATATCAGATAGTCGTCTGCAGATACAGACTTGTGATTCTTCATATATAGAGTCATCATCCATGGTTACGATGACGATCTGTGTAGAGCCTTTGTACATTTGATATCTTTATATCCCTGAATATATCGAAGCTCAGATGGATGAAACTAGATCTGGGGTCTTCAAACTTGTTCAATCTTCGCTCGATGTACAAGTCAATCCATGTGAAGAAATGTTCTGAAATCGAACATGGAAAGACATCGCCTGATTACCAACAAATGGTGTGATCTCTTAACAGATGTGAGAGGAATCACCGATAATGATAATGATCCTCAAGGTACTTGTTTGGTTCCAATTGATGATGTCAATTAGAGCTTAATTTAATGTCAACCCGAGAAGGTAAACTTAGAAGTGCCTATCTAAAATATATAGATCTAGAAAGATTCCTAATTTGTCCAAGATCTTAAAGTCCCCTTACAAGAACATATTCATTA
>APFE031230552.1:71845-99436 GCA_000404065.3 Pinus taeda
TAAAATAAATAACATTTGGAAAATATAAATGAGACCCATTAATGGTGAATAATAGGGAAAATGGAGTGACAAGGTGGTGAATAGTGAGTGATATAATGGAAGCATAGGTGAAAAATGTATGGTAATGAGTGATATTTGTATGACATTTTTGGAGCCCAACAATACTACATTACAATTCACGTGGTGTGAATATATGATCCGATGTCGAACACCATGCAAAATCTTTCGGTCGAAGGCCATTGATGTCAACCTATCGACGAAAGTGAGAAACTTTCCATTGATGTATGCAAGCTTCAAAGCACTGAAAGGGTTGTTTCTAAGTCAACTTCTTGGATAATGAGCTGATGTCAACAAGAAGCAACTCGTTGTAGGAGGGCCTTGATGTATCCTACATCTACGACACGAAATGAAGCAAATGATTTATGGGGGTGAAAATGAACTGACGACACAAGGTTCAGGAATGGTGGTCATAAAAAAATGAAGGTTGGGAGTATTGCAGTGTATGAGACATTAACTAGATGGTGATTTCTCAACTAAATGACTTCTCTTGAACATCTCAGTGACGCTGAGATGAATTGGTAGTGTTAACCCCAAAATATGGATGGTATGAAAGACGAAAGGTGAGATGACCAGTGAACCGAATAACCCAACCCAACTCAATAATGGAGATGAAGTGAAAGTGTCATGTTCAAGAGCGACTTGCTACCATAAATTCTTCAAGTTTTTCCCCTTTTTCCCCAATCATTGTTGACCAGTACCTCTTTATTTTTGTCAAGCTTGAGGAGGATAACATATGCTTGTTCTATAATTTGCCCTTCAGGCAAACCTGTCGCTATTTAATGTTTAAACGAGTCTAGCAACAATGAAACTCGGTCTCATCTAGATGGACAAGTTTGTCGCTATTTTTTAAACGAATTTAACAAAAAGGATAACTCAGTCATTTTCATGTTTAGAGAGTTTGAAAAGGGACGAAAAGAAAATTCCATAAGTTCTTTTTCGTAAAGTAATCCTTCAGGTCCGAAAAAGGATAAAATAATACAGGAGGGATGACATTTCAAATACTTTAATGAGTTGGAAAAGACAAGCGCTCGACAATCTTTTCATGTTTAATGAGTCTGAAAATGGTTTAAAGAGGACTCTATTTTGAGGAACAAGTGGTGTCTAAGGTAGCAACTGGTTCCGGTGATGTTGGAACTTCTCAAAACATGATTTATGTGAAGAGGCTAGCTAATGAGACCACTCATTGCAATTGTTCCTCAAAAAGGGTAAACAACCAAGTGAAAATGTATGATCGGCCAAAGGGATGGTGGCGATGGGATGTACACAACCAAGGCTCAAAAGGCTGATAGAATGGCAATCACCCGTTAAAAATTGACAATGGGTTCATTTTTAGACAAGCTTGAACCATGGGGAACTATGCTTGGATTCGGTTTCATGTTTACACAAGCTTAAAATGAACAAACTATGCTTGGATTCAATTTCATTTTCACACAAGCTCGAAATGAAAAATATGCTTGAATTGGTTTACATGCCCCCATCGTGATGAAAAGGAGAGTCTCATGTAACCAGATGGAAGTCACTGCGATGAAGCAAGATGGATACCCAACACCTTCTTGGCTTCGTCCAAATAGACAAAGGTGAATGGTGTGATAGACCAATCACATAACCTACACAGAAACTTATCTTTACTACTAGGTGCATGCCCCCCAAGCTTCATTACATTCACCTTCACCTAAGTAGCCTACTCATGGCTATCAGGTGAATGGAATGAAGGTTCAAGTGAAAGACTCGACTTGGAAATTGGGAGTGGGGATGATACCGTTGATGTAAATGGACAATTTAGGGATGATGATTGACTTGGAGCTATGTTTGGACCAGGAAATGAAAGCTGGTCAACAGTGACAATATTGCCTTCATGCAAAAAACACATCACTTGGAAGAGTGTTCAAACAATATCTTCCATGTTATAAACATAGCCACGTCCAAGGAGTAAATTATAGTCTAAAGGTCTTGGGACTACCATCCCGTTTAGATAAATAGTCTTTCCTCCCAAAGTAATAGGTAACTTAGGAAGGATCCCTAACGGTCAACTGGTTCCTTTGTTAAAGCCTAATAGATTCTGTGTAACAGGTATAAGCAGTGGCAAACTAAGTGCTTTCCAAGCAGTTGAGGAAGGGATACTCACTGATGCACCTTCATCTATAATAGTGCCAGACACAATCATTTTACAAACTTGTACTATGATCTAGAAAAGAACATAAGAAGGAAGGTGGGATCCTGCCAGTCGATTCCAATCAAAGGAAGTGATTAGACTACTTGGAGGGGGTATCGAAGAAACAGGAGAATTAACCCCTTGAGTTACGAGAACTGGGGGGTTTTCCTCCTATCTTGATGGAATAGGCAGATTGCCCCCAAGATCGTTAGAATCTAAAGTAACAAAAATAACTTGAACGATATCATTTTCACTCCCTTAGGGAAAGGTATGATTAGTTGAAGGTGAAAATGGGTCAACTGTCACCTCGACCTATTGATTTTGGTCAGGTATAGAATCATTGGATTCACTTTCAGAGAGAGTGGTTTTGATCGACGTTTGACTTTGGTCAGTCGGTTCTTCAACTAGTGAAGAATTTAGGGAGAGTTTCCTGTAACCAGATGGAAGTCGTTGCGGTGAAGCAGGACGGTTAGCCAACACTCTTTTGGCTTCATCCAAAAAAGGACAAAGGTGAAGGGAATGATTACCTTCACATAACCTACATGGAATCCTGACCTTTCCCTTCTATTCATGAACTTTACTATCACTAGTTGATGGTGTCTTACCAACATGATCTCTAGAGGTTGGATAGTGTGAATGGGAAGACCATTCTTTCAAGATTCGAGGAATGTAAGGACAATTTCGATGAAAATGGTCTCCTGCACAAATTATGCATGGATATTTGGGTTTGGGAGCAATGGTTGCTTGGTTGCCCCCTTGTTGAATTGACTTCTTCTTCTTCTCCTACCCTTCTTCTTCTTAGCCACCTGGCTACTAGTATCAATACTTTCACCAAGCGAAGAGGAAGAAGGGGAGGAAGAAATAAATGAGGAAGAAGGCAAAGGGTCAACTTCAGGATCAACTGAAGGTGTACTCGATTGTGGAGAAATCACGACATTTTGAACCAAAGAGGTTGAAAACAACCATACTGGCAGCCAATGGTAAATCCCAAAAGGGACAATGTAGTCATATAAGGAGCACCAATATTTCCGAGGGAAGGAAAAGGACTAGGATTCCCTTCAAAAGGGATTCCTTGATCAGTGGACTCCAGATTTGTCTCCATATATCTCAACCTAAGATCAACTAAGGAACAGGGATGTTATTCCAAATTCAATTAATTTTAACGACGCTTGGACACAACTTTTCTTTTTCAATTTTTAAAAGTCGATAAAAAGCTAAAGATGACTCTAGTCTCCTTTGATTTTTAATGAGCCTAAAAGGACAAGTGCTCAAATGGACCTTTTCTTTTAAAGAGTAGGAAAGGAACGAAAGTGACTACTTTGGAAAATCTAGACAGAGGGATTACCAAACCAATCGCAAAACTGCAATATACACCTTGGTGATAAATTAAAAAGAAATTACCAAGGACTTATGTACGGCAATCAATCTTCCTGAATGTTGTGTTCAGTGCATTGCGATCAATAAGGCGGCAGACTCAGTTTCCTATGGATAAAGGATTTAAGCCTATTGTGGTCTCCCAATATATATGCGACGGTACGGGAAGCACAAGTCCGTGCTAGCACTTGTCGTATCAAGGAGGAGGAATCACCCAAGTTTCAATGAAAACGATAGCCACTAGTTTTAACGATGCCGGACCACGTCACTAGCCGAGACCTCTAGATATGTTGTGTTAAGTTCCAAACCATTGTTAGATTCATTGAAATTTATTTTAAAGTTGATCTCGTTTAGAGTTTTCCTTTCAATGGTTCACTGCGTGATGATGATATGAAATTCCTAAGATGCAATCTAAAATGATAAACAATATTTGTTTATTTGAGCAATGAAAATCCTAGCTACTAGGGAGAGAAGATAATAGTGCTTTTAAACAAAGAGCAAAGAGCACACACTAGTGCATTTCCCTAATTCATCTTTTCGCACACAAATCAAAAAATGCTAAATGCAAATGCATGTATTTTTTTTCGTTCCCCTTAATGTGAAAAATGCCAAAAAGGAAAACTAAATGCAGCAAAGATCTTAAATATTTCACCTAAAATGACATTTTCGACAATTTCTTCTTCAAAAGAGAAAGGAAGACTCAAAACAACACTTTTCAATTTTGAACAAAAATGCTTTCGACACTTCGAATATAAACAAATCAAACCAAATACATGAAGAAAAGTTCATTCAATTATCAAGGGAAGGAAGAATTCACGACACTTCTCTTTTTGATAAAAAACGACAATTACGACACTTTTTGTACCAAAGAGACAAATCGATTTAAACAACTTTTCGACAAAGGATTGTAAATTATGAACAAATACACAAAAAAAATTCCCTTGATCCAGACTTAAACAGGAACGCAACAAATTACAGAGATAACCATATACACAAAGATGTAGTGGAAATAATACTTCATTTCATTAATGAAAATACTGAAATATGCTTACAACCAGAAATCGAAATAAACCATCTAGGGCGATGGTAGCTTATCTCTGAGAAGAGATGTGTGGCTACATGCCTCTGAACCCTGTTAAAATGAGGCTCGAAGGCCTATTTATTGTTGAGAAACAATGGAAAAACCCTTCACATTCCCAAAACCTAACCCTGGAAGATGAAACGCCAAATTGTGGGCCCCGTTTTTGGGTAAGTTGGTACATCAACTTCCCGGGGTCGCGAATTGGTCGTCTTATCTCCGTTTGACGTGCATGATAGCCCGTTGGAAAGATCTCTCTGAGGACTACGACGAAAAAGACGATTTTTAGATAGAAAAATCGTTGGCGGTAGATTTCCCAAAAAAAGTCGTTTAGGGCCTCAAAACAGCTCCGGAAGTTTAGGACCCGAAAAACTGCTAAAAATAGTAAATTGTGCTATAATTAAGGAAGCTAAAAGAACTAAAAGAAGCACTAGAGGGGATCCACATGGAATTAGCGGGTGGCTACCAATATCTACCTGGATCAGTGTCTCAATATGTAGATTGTATTAGGAAAAGTGGAGCTAGTTGGTATCAACTTAGGTTTAAGTTTCCAATTATTTGGATTCTTATTTACAAGTATCAACATCCATATGAGATAAATTATAAATTGTGGGAAAGGGAGTTGGTTATTTCTCAAGGTTACAAATCACCCGATGAAGATGTAGTAGGGGCATATGAATTTTCAAAGCTCCACTCATAGCATGTTTGAAACCAGTTATAAAAGTCTACATGAGGACATGTAGATGTTTAAAATGGGGGGAGATGTTGGGATGTAGAAATGGCACCTTTTTACACCTATTTTCCCTAGAATTTCTTAATATTTTGACTCTTAAAGCCATATCTTATCACTCTGATAGTAATCACTAACCAAAGTGTGTTTTCGTCTTATATGTCATCCTTATTATCTAGTTTTTCTTGTAATTTGACATAGAAGCTAATTTATTTAGGCTATTTTATTACTAAATTGACAAAGGGAGGTTGTGTGGCTTGTTGAGATGTTGTTACAAGACCATATCTCCTAGTTTTTCCTCGCCAAGAATGGAATAGAGACTATGTTGACACTACTAATACACATAGAGCTTATTATGTACATGTTGTTTTCCTATTCTAAGTAATAAAGACCGATTTTAAAGGACACTAGGTCAAAGCTACCTCGAATGCTGAAAGGATAAATTTATGGACAGTACAGCTGACCCAGTTGAAATAGTTATGATTCTCAATTGATAAATCATTGTAATATTATACAAGCTATTACAACTTCATTTCGACTAAGATCATTTGTTAAAAGACAGTTATTGTATGTTCTTTATTTATATCACATGAGAATCGATAGATTCTCATGATGATATTTCCTTTTGAAAATTGGAATGTATTTTTCTAAAAGGATGTACTCTTTGCCCATGAGGCATGCATAGAAAAAGATCAGAGGGATTACCAACATTGTAATTTTATATTGTAACTTTTGATTAATGCAAATCTCTACCATTCATGGCTTCATACATTTCTTCTAAGTAGCTTGTGTGTTGTGTAATTTACCAACCCCTACTAGGGAGGAAGGGCCCTCCTTCTTAGTAGGGATCACTAGTTAGAGAGGTACTATAGAATTGTATTTATTTCCTCCTAGTTATGATGCATGTGTTATTTATTGTTATTGTTATAATATTGTTTATAAATTGAATAGTTGCTTAATTCTAATATATGTTTTTGTGTAACAACATAGTTCCTAGACCGGTCCCTTCATTAGTGTGGTGTTTATTTGATTTTTGTTACAGTTTGTTTATTTTATTGAATGGGTGTTTAGTAATTGCTTGAGCATTGATGGTTTCCAAGAGTGTTGTTTCTTTTGAATAAGAGTGATTGTGTGCTAGAGATTGGTTTATTCTACAAGTGTGTCTTTCTTTTCTAAAAGTGTGAGCAACGTTTGGAGTATAACAAAAAGTGTGTTTTGAGTGCTAAGAGTGACATTACAATGAATGTTTTTGGGGTTCCATTAGTGCTATTTTCCATCTATTCCTACATATACTTTGCATGATAGCCTTGAAACAAAAATCCTACCCAGATTAATAATTTATGTGTGAGTCGGATCAACTATTCTAAATTAAAATGACAATTAATCCACCCCTCCTACGACACTATTTTTGTTAAAGATACCTACCATATAGAGGATAAGCATGCTCAAACTACTCAACTTGCAATCTAGACTTAAATTATGGGACATAAACTCTAGCCCAAAGTAGTGCACATTTTATGGCTCTTAGTGCACAAAAAAATATGAAATGGGATAGATTTATATTTAAATGCTTTGAAGGGAATTATTGTGTTTTCTCTATCATAACCACTAGGAAACAATGAGCACTTATTTATTATTTGTCCCTTATTAGATGATTTTTGGAAACAGTTGACAACACATTTTCATCAATGAAGTAAAGCTCCATCTAGTATTCTCAACACTCTCTCCATCTAGAAATCTCCCTTTATGAGCCCTTTTCTCAATAGAGCTTGGGTCATACTCTTGGGATTCCTTTTATGGATAATATCGAAAGAATGTAATAAAAAAATTTATTTGTTACAAGTGCCTTAGATTCTCTATGGGGTCTCCTTCTTAAGAACCTAAAGGAAACTATTCTCATATATCCCTAGTCCTCCTTAGATTACAAAGTGTCTAAAACAGAGGCTTTGGTGTTAACAATGTTTTAACTCACTCATAATATCAATGTTTCTTCTCACTCCATTATTCGGTATCCTCCTTCCCCTCCTCTCCATTGTTCATGCCCATCAAATAAATTTATGAAACTTAGCCTCAACAGAGATTTAAAAGGAAATCCTAGAATCACTATATTTGTAAGTGTCCTTTGTTCAAATTCTATGGTTATACTTCATCTCTATTGAGGCTATATGAGAGTCAATAGTACAATGTAGCATAATTTTTTTCCCTAGAATCTCGACTAATGTAATCCCTTGGAAAAAATTATCCACAATCTTCATAAAGGGAAACTTGATGCTCATCATCTCTCTGGACCAAAAACCCTCACATGGATCCTCCTTGACCAAGCTCTCACATAGCTAGAGAATTGAAATTTTTTTGTCATGTATAGCCACCCTACTCCTGCAAATTCTAGCCATTTTTCCTCCCCATGTTATGTGTCAGGAAAATAAAATCACATATATATTGGCTAATAAAGGTCATAAAATCTCTTCTTCTTTATTCAATATCTCTTGGGAAGCTCTCCCAACCTCCCCTTTCAAGGAAGAATTATCAACTCTAGATTTTGAATATGTCTCCCCCCTAATGGAGGTGTTCACCATTAGCACTGATGTGGATTTTAGATTGTTGTTATGCTGAATTTACAATTGTAGACAAAGGTGAATTCCCTAGACGTAGTGGCCTAGCCTAGAACGTCAGAAGGCAAAGAACATAATTTTTTCCTTAGAGAGATTAGAGTATGGGAATGAAATACATGACATTAAAATACATAAATATAAACATAACACAACACATATAGGAAAACAAGATACTGTTTGTATTGACAAATATAGGAGAGAGTTTACAACCATAAATAGTAGTTGAATTTGTAGATGTCTCCCCAAGTTGACGTGTCCTTCCTTGTCACAAAGCACACCTCAACACCAACCCTAATGCATAAAAGTCATGACTCCTTTAGATTCAAAGCAGCAACATAAGGGTGTTATCAATCTCCAAAATCCAACCTTGATGCTATGGATGGTAGTAAATTTATAGGAGAAGGATGGTAGTTTAGGATTTACCATTATGGGCTTGAGATCCACATATTGGGAGGATGAGATCAAGGGATAAGAGGGGAATTCTCCATAGTAGGATCAGATAGGAATTGAGTTCTTATCCATGGTAAATAGTTAAAACAACCTTTGAAAGCTTCGGAATATATTTTAATTTTCTCGTATTTCTAGAATCATCGCACCTACAGAAGGGAGCAACTAGTGTTGGCCAATGTCGGTGCCTAAAGGAGCAACATGTGCTAAATGTAGGTGACCAAGAGGGAAGGGTGCATTGGGGCTAAAAACACTGATTTTGATAAATTGCTTCCAGAAACTTAGACTTTTTGGAAGAGTCATGCTTATGGCTTTGTGAAGGGATGATGACAACATGTTCACGGATATTAATTGATCTGGTTTGCAAGCCTATTGACCAGATGTGACAAAATGGCCTATAATAATAGGAAACCTTGGTTTCGGGTATCTCCATCCTCCAATATTCCAACCTATTAGATATATCATTAACTCCTACCTTGGATGCACCACTAATCATGTCGCTTGAAGTCTAGCATTGATCTCACTTGTGTCTTTGATGCCTCTATAATTTCTGAAGGGGGACTATTATCACTAAAAAATCATGCACTCAAATGCACAATCCAAGGCTCTCAAAACTAAAGAATTCATTGTGTAAATGCACTAGTGATTGTTGGAAAACATCAATAATCAAGAAAAATACTAAATATGTATAAGGTTTCCATTTACAAAAATCAAACCGTAGAAAGTCACCTGAGCAGTTTTGAATGGAACGCCATGATTTTTTCTTCAATAGTTGTTTGGATCCATAGAACTGACATCTTAGCAGTTTGCGAGCCAAATAAAATTAAATTGGAAACCACCAAATGAAATGACTAAGTCATATATCTTAGCCTTGAACCACTACATCACTGAAGTGGAGTTGAGGAGCCCCTAAAGGACTTCCCTTGTCTCCCACTAGCTCACACAGAGATAAAATCTCATCAATGAGTCAAGGGGAGGAAAGGAATGAACTTGGGACTATAAATATCATTGTATTTGGAACCATGATAAGAAGGAAGTTAAAAGCAATGTTATGCTGCCAAACTGTCTCACAATTAGCATCACTTTATGTTTATAGAACTCACCATTGGAGCTCTCAAATAACTTCCTGGGAGAGATAAATCTTGCAAAGAGAGGGAGGAAAGAGCCCTTCCTTAGGAGAGTCATAGGGTCCATTTCCATGTCAACTCTCTTTAGTGTCTTTTGGATAATGTAGTAACTCTTTTCATCAAACAATAAAAGGAATTTCTTACTTCTGTACCTCAATTTTTTTCTTTGTTCTAACATCGTAGCTCATGATCTTGTTTGTTTATTTATTTTTTTGTTATGCTTTCTAACAAATTGATGACTCCACTTTATTTTCTTACTCATTTATGTTGTTTCTAGGCTTTCTCTTTAATTCAATTTCATTTGACACCTCTATAATTTTTTGTTACATTAATTTCAAGCCTCCTCTTGGCCTATGTGTGCCTATATAACCCCTATTTATTTTTTAGGCCAATCTATGTGGATATCCAAAAAAAATAGTTTTGGTGAATCCCCCACGACATTCAGTAAACTTCCTACATAGATTATAGAGTTAAAAGCACTGTAATTTTCTCCTCTTTTTTAAGTTGGATAGAATTCATTAATAATATGCCCCTATCCTACAAATTTTAATAAGTTAGTTAGGATGTTTTTCATTTAAATAACCACTAGATTAGAAGAATACAATATATGTTTCCACGTGGATGTCCTTTTCTTTCTTGTTCATAACATTGTAAAATAGATATTGGAAGCGGCTTACTTCTTTGTTGAGTATTCTCTTCCCATTGCACTCATATGTGATTTGGGGGAATCGGAAAAATTTGGAAGTCCATTTTCTCGTCCCTTTAGGAAAGTAAGCATCCCATTGTATGCACATATTTTCCTTCTTGTGAGGTACAACACACGTAGCATAATTAAATTGGAAAGTAACAAATCCCACAAAATCCTATCTCTACAATTTGATAAGCATTTGTGATGTTCACTTGACACTTTGCACCCATTACACTTAACACACAAGGATTTATTTTAAATATTGTTTGATTAGTATGTTCTTCTCCTTGCACCCAAAGTGATATGAGGGAATCATAACATCAAGTATAGACTACTTGGGATTCACCATGTTTTCACACCCTAACTCAAGCGAGTTTTGGGCCATCCTCCCAACCTCATAACCTCTTACAAGAAACCTAACTTAAATATATAAATTCCTCCCATTGTGGGGTCATAAAAGAAATTATAGTCTAAATTAGGACCCAGGGGGTACACATCTAAATTTCCCCCCTTGGTCATTCTCATTTCAAAGATAGAATGTTGTATTTTAGGGAACTTTAATTCCTCCATAATCTAGTGTCGCAAAGCCATTGGTGAGAAGAAACGTCTAAAGCGGAAAGGCTTAGACCCAAGATTGTTGCATGATTCCTGACTCTTAGCAGGGGCTCTAGATATATCGTTTATACCCTCAAACTAATATTCTCTCACACACACTATACAAAGGTAGCTTAGTTTTCAAAACTTAGGTTTTATTACCAAAGGTGGCAGGTGCAGGAACACTTGCACCAAGATGAAATTTTGAATAGTTGTTGGAAAAGTTATCAATTTTTTCGATATGTGGTCTAGTGCCCCTCATTATAACCTCCTTTCATACCATTTCTAATTTTCTTCTAGTGACTTGACACCCTAGTTTCGAAAACTTTTGGAAGGCCTAGTTACTTTTGAGTGGAAGGATGTTACTTCTTTTAGGATTTCATGCACAAAACCCCATGAGAAAAACTTGGATTGTTTCAAATATGAAAACATCATTAAAGGTAATTAGCCCTTTGTTGTTTTCTTTAATTTATGTATTGATAAATTAACTTTTGTATTTTACATCCCCTCATCTTTCATCCATCTCCTCGAGCACCATAAGGGACCACTTTGCACATCATCACTCTTGATGCCTTCAAGGCCTACCACTTTTGGTAAGAGGAGTGTCAAGTCTTGTAGCTCCACTTGCTCATCCTTCCCCTCAGAGATCATCACTTGATATAGCTTTGTTAGGCTCATCTATTGTTGATAGCACTATGCTAGGAACCACATTACATCAAATTAATAATACTTCATCTCACACAAGTTGCATAGTTATGGCCACCCATACATAGAACCTCCCATTTGTCGCATCATTGAATCTCCCTAATTTTTCAAAGTTGAAAAATGACCCTATAGCTCATGATGCTACATGGAAGTCCATGCCCAGCAAACAACCTTTATACATACTAAAGTTTGAAGGAAAATGTTGGGTTGTGTTATATTCTTTCCACGTAGTTAACAGGGGGTTTGAGGGGTACCCATAACCCCACTTTATGGGGTCCGGGGCAGCACCCCAGAAAATTTTGATTTTGGACCCTATGTTAGGTTGGGCAGACCACCTATGGTTTTGTGCATGATTTTTTCACATGTTTTTTGGACGTGATGGTTTTTCGGTCCATGGTATTGGACGTGATGGTTTTCGGTCCATGGTATTGGATGCAATGGTTTTTGGTCCATGGTATTAGATGCGATGGTTTTCAGTCCATGGTATTGGATGCTTCGGCATGTATAAATATGTATTGTAACATTGAAAGTAACATAATGAAAAATCAAACTAGTAGTCCTGGTTTTGGGATCCAGGGGAAAATCTATGTGTATATGTGTTTTATGTGTTATGATCTCACATTGTTTATTTTCTGTGTTTTAGAATTCGTATGCAGGTAATTTCTCTATGAGTTTAAAACCTACAGAAAACCTGGTGAAGATCTCACAAACCATATGATGACCTTTTATTTATGGTGTTCCTCCAACAACATCATTGATGACTCAATTCAATTGAGGTTATTTCATTTCCCCTGCTCCACACAAACATACTGATTTTCTTTAATTTGTTCCCCCCACTCCGCACACACATATACATAATTTCTTTTTGGGTAGTGGGTAGGGGATGGGGGATTTTTTTTTTTTTTTTTTTTTTTTTTTTTTTTTTTAATTGAAAGTTATATTGAATTCTTTTAAGGGAGGAGACAAGGTGAGTGGACAATGACCAACATCACCTTCTTTAAGAAACATTAATTTTGCATTTATTTTTTCTTCTTCTTCTTCTTCTTCTTCTTCTTCTCTATGTAAATGTGTTTTATACATTTATTTTTTTGTTTATTTGCTCTCCATTTGTTCTATTTAATTTTTAATTAAAAATAACATAGATCCATCTTAACTTTGGATATACTAAGCATTGAGTGGGATAAAATCTCTCAATGCATGATCAGCTTTTTGAGTTCAAAACTTGAGGAAAAGTTTGCACCTCAAGATATTTTATTCCTTTGTATGCTTAATAAATTCAAACATAAGATGGATCTCTATTTTGATATTCTTATTTTTAATTCTATTAAAACCCTCATAATACCTATACCCATATGCATATGTGCATGAAATTTTTCTTTAACATGTTTTATAAAATAAAATAAAAAAAATTTTTTTAATATAATATGCATAGCAATATATATATATATATATAGAGAGAGAGAGAGGAGGAGAGATTTTACAAATAGTAATTATAAATACATTTTACCGTAAAAATTAAAATTTTATATATATATATATATATATATTATATATGAAATAATTAAGGTGACTTATTATTTTTATTACTTTTTAAATTGAGTAGATATTATGTTTTTTCATTATTATTTTTTTATCAAATGATCCACTACAATATTTCCCCTATATTGGGCTATAGAGTGTCTCTCGGCACAAAAAGTGTTTTTTTTAATCTTAGTTTTGACATTTTTTTTCTTTTTTCTTAATGAATATGTTTCCAACAATACTAGTTTTTTATGCTATGATTAGAAAATGTGGAAATTTTAACCCTACAAGAAAAGGGTGTTATTAGTAAGTACATCTTTTTTAATTTAGTGGTTGATTTTAAGATTTTGATTGCAATTAACCAGTTGTGAAGTTCACTGTTTCAATAATTGCGCTACTAGTAGCACCTATTTTCAATTCAAGGGTTGATTTTATGACTTTCTTTACAACAATACCTATTTTTTTAATCCATTGTTTTAAAATGTTGCAATTTTAAGCCAGAGAAAAAAGTTTGATGCTTGTAGCACCCTTTTTTATTCAGGGATTGATTTTAATATATTGGTTTAGATAAGGCTAATTTTAAGGATTTCGTTTCAACAATATTGGTTCTTAAGGCCATAGTTTTAAGCAAGTTGTAGTTTTAAAGCTTAAAAAATCGTGTTATTGGTAGCATATTTGGGGTTTGAGTTTAGCATTTTTGTTAGCAACATTATGGGGATTTAAGACTAGGGTTGCAAAGAATTGTAATTTTAACACCCCCAAAAGGGTGTTATCAATAGAACCACTTTTTTTTAGTGGCTATTTTTGGTATTTTTATATGAAAATATAGATTTTTAGGGCTAGAGTATTAATTTGATTACACAATTCTCATCAAGTCAATAACTATGTTTAAAGTTGAATTAGATATCTGGCATAATCAACAAGATCCTTCATATTTGTACATATGTGAAGGACTATAATCAAGATTTATTGTACAAAATGTTTTCTATTACATTCATCACAATTGGGTGAACCCACAAGTATAAATTTACGGCAAAGAAATCCAAAATCCAAGTTCATTGAAGCCAAGTATTAGGGCTTGTCCTAAACCACAAGAAAGGCTAGACAAAAAATACTAATTGATATTGTATTTGAGGGATAGTATAGTACCATGACATGTGGGACATAGTCAAAAGAATCTCAAGTATCCCTAAAGCATTAAGGCAAGAAATATTAATTTGAAGTTGACAAACAATAATATCATATATGGTTAACACTGGGAGATCATAACGTGGAGAAATACATGGAAGTCTAGTGTTTTGATGTCATGTTAAACCCTAAGTGCATTGAAATAACCTTCAATGGATAATTAAAGGAAGAGGAAGAGTTAAGGATAGGATAGGAAATATGCATCTCATCAAAATGGTTGTAAAGGGAATGACAAAATGAAAAATACCATCTATGGAAATTGAAGTTTGGGCATAGGGAAGAAATCACGGGTCACTCTAGAAGGAGAGGTTGCAACCATTTGCACGGAGTTAGATGACTCAAAAATATTAAAAAGGCAAGGGCTCATTGTTCTCAACCCTTTGAAAGGAAAATAATTGTATCCTCCTTGTTTAGCCATCAATTCCCCACCATCAATGGAAAGGTGGACAAGGTAATGATTCTTGAAATCACCTTGTTCACTCTACCCCCCTCCTCTTCACCCTCTCTCTCTTATATTTTTCCCTACCCTTTATAGTGACAAGTTTATAAACTTGGAAACATCTCCCCCCTCCCCCTCACTTTGCTTTGTCACTTGATTGTCAACCTATTGCCCCTCTTATAACAATTGGTTCCCCACCCAGCACCACAAATGGATAGGGGATAAGAAAAGTGTGTGGAAAGTTTGCAAACCAATTTCCATAAAGGATGGACAAGAGGGGAGAAGAATGATATCACCCCCTTACCAATAACTATTTTCTTTCTTTCTTTCTTTTATAATGTGAACCCCCTTTCTTCCATTTTTAACATATTTTTAATCTTTTCTTTATCCTTTTTCTCTTAACTTTCTTATATATACCTATTTGTTTTCTTTTTATTTGTATCTAGCATGTAGGTGTATGTGGGATTCTTTTTTTCTTCTTCTTCTTCTTCTTTTCATTTATTTTTCTCACTTTTCCTTTTCTTTTAAATTTTTTCCTTCTTTCCATTTTTTTTTTATTTGTAAAAAATTAACGTTTTTTTTAAAGTGAAGTAATGTGGGTGATGTTTGATGTCACCTTCCTTGAGAAACATTTTCTTTTTATTGTTCTTTAAAATAATGTTTTTCATTTAAAATTATTTTTATATAAATTGTTTTATTTGTTTTATTCTTTAATTTGTTTTTGCCTACTTTTCATTTCTTTTATTTTCTTAATTAAAAAATAAAAATAAAAAATTATTTCCCTTAGTTTTGACCTTTTTTGTTTTCAACAATACAGATTTTTAATGGAATTGTTGAAATATTGAGAAGGGATTTGGAATTAGTATTTCATTATTTCTATCAAAATTAGTATCACAAGTATTTACAATCACAGGCATCAAAAGTACACGAGATTTGAATTAACAATCCATATATATATATATATATAATATATATATATATATATATAATATATATATATATATATATATATATCTGTGGTGTGGTGTGTGTGTTGTGTGTGTGTGTGTGTGTGTTAAGGTCTTGAGGAGCCTACAACTAGAAGGCTATAGCCCCTAGTTTACTAGCTCCTATTGGAAGGAGGCGACAACCTCCTGAAGGAAGCTACAACTTCCTTACCTAGCACCACCTTGCCACCCTTTATAATAAAAGATAGAACATAAAATATTGGGCTCTTGTACCAAGGATAGTGGCCCAATTATAACAATGCTCAGTCATTGTTATTTATGTTAACTTTAGATCTACCCCACAAAATTTGACAAAAAAATAAAAGAAGGATCCTAACTCATACCTCATATCATCAAAATTACAGTAGAACTTTAGGAGTGTATATGTGTCTTGTTTCTCACTGATGTGCCCTGAAAATGGTCCTTAGTTTTGTCTTCCTTAATTTTCCCTTTAATTCTACCTCAAAAATTCTTCAAGGCCTACTCAAAAACTTTATCAAAGCATGCTCCAAAATTTCATCAAGGGTTGCTTCATAGCTTCATCAAGGTTTACTTCAAAGCTTCATCAAGGTCTGGTTCAAGACTTCTACAAGACATGTATTAAAGTCTGCTCCAAAACTTGTGCAAGATAGGCACCAAAGTCTACTCCAAAATTCTTCAAAAGTGACATCAACATATGCTCCAAAAGTGGCTTCCACATGGTTGAATATATGTCTATAACAGGGCCAAAAGAGTTTCTTTAGAGAGTCTTGTTACAAGGTCAAATAAGCTACCTCATAGGATTTGTTACAGAGTCTAATGAGCTACCTAAAAGAGGGTTGAACCAGGCCTCAGAAAGGGGGTTTAAATAGGCTTCAAATGACCTTGGAAACTGGCCTCAAGAGGGGGTCAAAATTCAACCTCAGAAGCAGCCAAAATTCCTTAAAGAAGGGCCTCATAATAGGCCTATTATCCTACCACATAAACTTGGCCTTCCTAGCTAAGGTAGAATTCAAATCTACCTCAATTTGTTTTGTGATTAATCCTAATCAATGAGCTTGTGTCTTCAAATTTGTCCTAAGATATGTATTACTAGAACTTGGAAAATATTCTCCTCCAATTTTCTGTACTTTCTTGCCTGATTTTCTCCTTTTCTTGGCCTTAGACTACTATAATGAGATCAAACACATTTTATCCCTCAAACATATATCAGAATTGTGTCTTTTGAGGCTACACGATTGGGTATTTATATTGATTAGAAGGGGGGGCCTATTTTGGAGCCGACCTAAACCAAAATAAATATTTTCATTTTTGAAAGCGCGCGTCTATTTTGGAGCTAACCTGAAAGAGGAAATCCAACCTATAAGAGGAGGCTTTAGACTTCATAAAAATATTAATTTTGGTTCTTTATAACAACCCTTTTCAAGACCGATTTGGACACTTGGATTAGGGGAAAACTTAATTACAAATTAGGCCTTCTTCCATGGGAAATGTTAAACCTTTAAGACCATGGAATTTGTTCTATGAACTTGAGACACACCCATTCATTTGGGGCATCGATCTGCAAAATTTAATATTTCTCTAACCAAAAGGATTCACAAGGTGTACCACCTATCAAATGAAATGGCATGACAAGGGATATCAGTCTAGTGTTATTGCATCTAAATTCACTAAATTGTGCATGCATATCATCAAACAATTACTATGCCATTCACCCTTTAACATCAATGACAATTTATTCCAACATTATCATTTTAAAAGTGTTGTAATTTTAAGCCTAAAAAAAAGTGCTACTAGTAAAGCAATTTTTTATTTTTTTATAGGTTGTTGATTTTAAGATTTTTATTGCAATGGACCAATTGTCAAGTCCATGTTTTCAGAAATGGAACTTTAAACCCACAAAAAGGGATGATATTAGTAGCACTTATTTTGATTAATGGCTGATTCTATGGCTTTTTTTCAACAGTACCTATTTTTCTAAGCCATAGTTTGAAAAATATTGCAATTTCAAGATTGAGAAAAAACACTATTATTAGTAGCACCACTTTTTTATTCAATAGTTGATTTTAAGAGTTTTATTTATATGGAACTAATTTTTAAGGACGTGATTTCTAAAATGTCGTAATTTTAAGTTCAAAAAAAGGTGCTAATCGTAGCACCATTTTTTTATTTGACGGGTAATTTGAAGATTTTGGTTGCAATAGTATTGTTTGTTAAAGCCATCATTTCGAATGAGTTGTAATTTTAAACTTCAAAAAAGGGGGCTATATTGTTAACACCACTTTTGAATTTGAGGGTTTATTTTAAGGTTTTTTTACAAACATTATGGGGTTTTAAGGCCAAGGTTACCAATAGTTGTAATTTTAACTTCTCTTTTAGTGCCACCCACTCTCCCTACTCCCTCCCCCCATACCACCCTAGCCCCTTTGCCCACATGGAAAAAGACATAAAATCTCGGTGTCTCAACTTCATGTTAACCCCTAAGTGCATGGCGATAACCCTAAAAATATAAATAAAGGAAGAAGAGAAGTCAAAAAATAGGCCATGAAAGACTCATTTGATCAAAATGTGTTATAGAGGGAATGGAAAAATGAAAGACCCCATCTATAGATGTCAAAGAGTTTCCACAAGGGCATAAAGAAAGTGTTAGAAAATTAGAAAGGTGGAAATAGTTTCTTATTCTTGATAATTACTTGTGATGTTCTTGATTTGTTATTATGATTCTTTATATATTCTTTCTTTTAGTTCATCAAGCAATTACTGAAGCAATAACACCTAAAACAATGGACACCAAATGTAGGCACTATGCCGGGGAAAAAATCCCCTCAAGGGGAAAACCCATTCAAAATTATCTTCCTTTCAATAGTATTCTTTGAGACTCTTCACCCTAGATAAAGACCAAACCTTCCCTCCACACCAATTCAGCCTCCCATATCTTCGACCTCTCTTCCAGAAATTTCCACTATGTAGTAACATCTGGCATCAAGCAGCTTCCTACATCAACAAAACTTGGAATACTTCGATCTCCCAAACTAGGGCACGAAACAAAGAGAGAGAGGCACCAAAATTTCATTTTTTCTTCTTCTCCTTAGACTCCATCCAACTCGCACTTCCTTCCCCTTCTTATTCTACTTCACACTTCTTCCAACTTCAAGAGATATTGAACTTTCTTGAGAGAGAGTGCGCTCCAAATTAATTTGACTTGCTTCTATTTATAGGCTTCAAGGGAGGTCGAATTGATGTCCTTAGGCTGACTTGATCTCTTCTAGGCTGACTTGATGTGGAGGATACATAAATTACATTTGACTCAATATTTAACCTTTTTACATGGTTCAAAAGCCCAAGAAGGGTCTCTTTGAAAGTATGATAACTCTATTTACTCATAATAAATCCTAGAAGTCCTCAATGGGGACTTTGACCTAAACCATGGTGACCCAAGCATGAAACCCATGCTTTAATAAGTCACAATAATAATAATAATAATAATAATAATTCTTTTCTTTATTCTTTTGACAAGTACATTACATGATGACTTAAATACTTTTAATGAAGATCGGACCTAGTTACATTTTCCAACGCTCCCTCTTAACTAGGGAGGTATTCATCATATACAAGTACAAATAATATCTCAATTATATGAACCATGAAGAACTTTAGGAACTGCAATTCCATGGACTATATTCTTGACCAGGGAAATCTATCCATTGTTCTCTCAACAATTTAGGCACCGCAATGCCATGGACTATATTCCTGACCAGGGCAATCTATCCATTGGTCTCTCAACAATTTAGGCACTGCAATGTCATGGACTAGATTCCTGACTAAGGAAATCTATATGGGTGGGAGTAAGATGGACTAAAGCTTTCAACCTCTCTACGTACCATCAGGCTTACATGCTAACCATCAACCCAAAGATCTAGGTGTGTATCCAAAAACACAGTTATATAATAAGCACCACATTTCCAACTTTGGGGCCTAGACATCAACACAAAGTGTCGTCTATATGTCCTCCCAGAAAATACTTCACTCACAAAACCTCACTACCCCTAGATCCAGTAGATCAAGGATAACCAATCTCTCCCAATCAAGTGGATTGGTAACTAACATGTTATCAATACCTTTGAGATATTAACCTATACAAACACAACCCCAATCAATAATATACTTTCATATGTATATAATAAAATACAAAACTTTGGGGTCTTGATGTTGCTTCTCAACTTTTCATAGTAGGACTATCAACCGAATATTTGACATAATATTCCTCAATCATACACTTTTCTTTCCCACTTCTCATGCAACAACATATCCTCTAAAATTCATTCTTCAATCAAAACCAAGTTATGTCCTCCCTCTCAACCAGGGAGCATCTATTTATCCAGACTCCCTCTTAATCTTAGAGAGATCTCTTCTGTTCAGACTTCCTCAAGGAGATCAGCTTCTTCTTTTCGTCATTACAGAATCTTTCGTGGCTTCCAACCATTTTATCAAAGTTATTATCATCATCATCATGTTTATTGCATCAACAATAATCTTCACTATATTGAAGATTGTGTACCTGCACAACTTAGATAGAAAGTTAAACCAAATCTATAGAAGCATTAAGTTAGCCATATCAAAATTACATAAGCATTTCAACTTTATATCAGATACCCAAACTTAAACAAGAGACATATATTCTTCAACATCTTGCTAGGGACTTTGTCATAAACCCTAGACTACTTCATAACAAATTTCATTTCATCTAGGGTTTTAATGTCTCTTTCAAAGGTGTAACATACCATACTACAACATATAGAAAACCCCAGAAACAATTCAAACAAATATAGATATACAAGGCATCTAACAACTTTCAAAATTCATATGTTAGATTTTCCACTAGGGTTTCATACAAATCCTATATTTCACACAAGAGAATCAATAAATCACAACTTATTCATTAACATGACCAGCTTCCACTAGGGTTTGTTGCAAACTATAGATTTTCAATCAAACAAAAATCCCAACTAAAACTCAGATTTCATTAATCTTACACAAATCTCAAATTACCACATTGTCATCATACATCAGATATTTTCACTTCTACTAAGGTTTAATTTCAAAACCCTAGAATTTCATTTTCACTGTCTCAACAATCATTATATAAATAGATCTCATATTATTATATCACACATACTAGAGAGTTTAACTACTACTAGGGTTCAGCTACAAATCCATATATTTCCAAATATCATCATCCTACAATCTCATACAAGGACATATGTTAAATCCTAAGACTTATGACCATTAATAACTAGTTCAACACACATATCTAGGAATTCATTATCATGCATAAGCATATAATATATCAGACATCATTAATACATTAGACATATACTGACCTAGACCAAGCTATGGTTTCGACCAAATGTACACATATATATACCTTGGGCTTCATTCCTAGGATCTTACTTTAAACACATAACAAAGGTTTTACTTATAGGCTCAACCAAACCCTCAAGATCTAGGGTTTCAAAACCTCGCAAAACAAACCCTACTATTCCAAAATTTTAAAGGTTCGAGATCTCAAACAAACACTATTCAAACCTAAAAAGTTAAGATTTCATGATCATACCAAAATCCCAAACATGAAATCATCAACAAAAACTTCAAAAAGCATTTCTCAATAACCCTAAGCAATTTTAGGGTTTCACACATTGTCAATATACCCTTAAGTTAGGGTTTTTCTAGAGAACCTGTCTAGGGTTCTATAAAACAAGTTAAGAATAGGAGTGGGGTATATTTATCAAGTGATGAATCACCCAAAATAAGAATCAATATGATTCACTACAGCTAGACACAACAATGTTAGTAATAGATTGTCAAATGAATAAACAAAAGAGATCAATGTTTTAAAGCATACCTTTGTTATTTGACAAACCTTGTCTTGAGATATCCTCTTTCATACTCCTTGGGAATATAGTAGATGTTTCCCTAATCAAGACAATAGAGGGAGAATGATGATTATTATTTATTATAATCAAATCTAAATGAGAACATGAAACCAAGAACTGAAAGGGAATGAGATACTTATCTTTGGGAGTTGTTGGGGGCTCCCTCCAAAGCTTGAGGGATACATATAAACTTACAAAGAAAAAGAAAAAAGTGTCTTCCAAAAACATGTTAAAACCTATAAATTCTAAACATTAGAAATACAAAATAGAATATCTAAGACTAAAAGCGAAGGACTTAATAGTGTAAGTCCCTTATATCATATTCTTCAGGTTTTTATTTCTTTGGGTCTCCTTCTTCAACAATGTTGGCATGATCTCTATCTCTCTTCTTATTCTTTGGATTGTTAGGATAGTCACTCCTGTAGTGACCCTTATTATGACATTGTTAGCATTATATCTTGGACATTTCTACTTTCATCCTTGGTCCTTTTGATTTATTTCCTTTGTGTTGAGCAATGTACACATTTGATACTCCTTCAAGATTGACAACTAATAAGATCCTTAATTCTTCTTGACTATAGGTAGTCCATAGTTATTGAAAGTGGGATATTCCTTCTAACTATTAAGACCTACAGAAAATGCACCCCAAGTAGGTGGAAATCCTAATAGAGCGGTGATCACGAGTTCTTTTTCTGGAACAATTTCATCAACGGCCAAAATATCATACTTGATTCTTGCAATCTTCACAAAGAAGGAGGCCACTATATCTTCTTTAGTCATATTTGTGGTCCTTAGTTCATTCTTCAAGCTTGCCACTTGACCAAGTGAATACTTTGACAAGGCTTCATACATTTCCTGAGAATGGTTGATGTTGGCTATAAATGGGACAAGATTGTCCTTTATTCCTTCTACCATTAGAATCATGGCCACCAATCATAATTCTCTAAATTTTACTTTGCCAACATTATTGGAGTCATCTATAGGCTTCTTTACTTTTCCTTTTACCAAGTCAAGTACTTTTTTCTTTTCAAGGGTGAGGTCAATCCTCTTCTTCTACAATCTATAATTTGAGGTCCCTTCAAGTTTGTTCTCTTCCTTGATTGTGTTAAACATATTCCTTGAATATAGTAGACTCCTTCCCTGAGATAATCCTTTTGAATGGTTCCTTCATCAAGTGCTTGAGACTGACTTTTTCTTCTTTCTTCACCAAAGCTCTAAAACCAAGTTAGAAAACCATAAAGGCAGAAATATGTTCTTATTCTTGATAATTACTTATGATGTTCTTTATTTGTTATTACAATTCTTTATATATTCTTTCTTTTAGTTCATCAAGTAATTACCAAAGCAATCGCACATAAAACAATGGACACCATATGTAGGAGAAAACCCAGTCAAAATTCTCTTCCTTTCAATAGTATTATTTGAGATTCTTAAACTTAGATAAATACCAAACCTACCCTCCACACCAAGTGAGCCTCCATGATCTTCAACCTCTCTTCCAGGAACTTCGACTATGTAGTAGCTTTCGGCATTAGGCCGCTTTCAACATCAGCAAAACTTGGAAGACTTCGATCTCCCAAACTAGGGAATGAAACAAAGAGAGAGAGGCACCAAAATTTCATTTTTTCTTCTTATCCTTAGAGTCCACCCAACTCGCACTTCCTTCCCCTTATTCTACTTCACACTTCTTCCAAATTCAAGAGATATCGAACTTTCTTGTGAGAGAGTGTGCTCCAAATGAATTCGACTTGCTTCTATTTATAGGCTTCAAGGGAGGTCGAGTTGATGTCCTTAGGTTGACTTGATCTCTTCTAGACCGACTTGATGTGGAGGATACATAAATTACATTTGACTCAATGTTGGATGTGGAGCATGATTGTTCAGAGGTCTTTGTTTCAGCTAGATGTATACCCCAGGAAGTTTGTACACCCCTCCACACGGGGGGGTGCGGGGGGGACTTGTCCAGGGCCAGTGGTGCCTCGACAGGGGTTCAAGGGCAGCGCCCCCGAAGATAAAAACAAATGTAAAATTGCCTTGTAAAAGTATAGTAATTCCTAGTCAATCTAGGTCGTTCATTAGGCAGATGATCTGATGGTAGAACTTATGTTTAGTTTAGGGTTTTTTGCCCTAGAAGGCAACCCCTCTCTTCATATGATGGCATTGTATTGAGGCTGTGTAATAGATGTGTATTCTCCGAGCGAGAAGCAGAGAGGTGAGACTGTGAGAGAAAACAGAGGATATTACAGCGGATCTAATGTAGGTTGTGTCTCTTCATTTTGTTGGATAATAGAAAGGAAGGACTGGCTATTCGGGGTGGACGTAGACCAAACTGGGTGGAACCAAATATATTGCTGTCTCTCTTGTTTTATGCGTTTTTCTGGTGTTTACATTTCTGCAATATTTTATGTGTCCCATTGCTCCATAAATATAATTTCAAACAATTGGTATCAGAGTCGAAGGTCTATCTAGCTAATCAACTCGCAGGAAAGAAGGGTTCCTCATTCGAGTGGGAGCAATGGTGGAAGATGGTAAGTTTAGGGTCGAGAAATTTAACGGCCAAAACTTCTCGCTGTGGAAGATGCAGATGGAAGATTATTTGTATCAGAAATATTTATACCTACCATTGGGCAGAAAAACAAAGATGCCGACGGGTATGACAGATGAAGAATGGAACCTTCTCGATAGAAAGGCACTCAGAACAGTACAGTTCTGCCTTGCAGCGTCGGTCACCTTCAACATTTCTAAGGAAAAAATGACAGAGGGTTTGATTAAGGCGTTGGAGAAAATATATGAAAAACCCTCGACCTCAAACAAAGTATTTCTTATGAAACACTTATTTAATATGAAGATATCAGAAGGTGGATCTGTTGCAGACCATTTAAATGATTTTAATACTGTTACAAGTCAGTTACATTCTGTAGGGGTAAACTTTGATGATGAAGTTAGAGCTCTGTTATTCTTGTGCTCATTACCAGAAAGTTGGAATGGTTTAGTAATGGCCATTAGTAACTCTGTTTCTGGATCTAGTACTTTAAAGTTTGATGATGTTGTCGGTGCTATCCTTAGCGAGGAAATGTGACAGAAAAGCTCCAATGAGACATCAGGTAATGCTTTGAGTGCAGAGTCTAGGGGAAAAAAAATGGAAAGAGGAAAGAGCTCATGATATTGCAGTAAATCAAGGAAAGGCAAATCCAAGTCTAGATCGGGGATAGTGTGCTGGAAATGCAGAAAGAAAGGACACCTAAAGAAAGATTGTAGATATCGGAAGGGAAAAGAAGGAGATGCATAGAAAGAAAATAATCATGAAGCAAATGTGACAGGTGAGGTGTTACAAGATGCTTTGATTCTTTCTTTAGAAAATATTACTGATTCCTGGGTGGTAGATTCAGGGGCCTCATTCCATGCCACACCTGATAAGAAATACTTTCATGACTATGTTCAAGGAGATTTTGGACAAGTTCGTTTGGGTGATGATAAACCCTGTAAAATTGTTGGAATGGGTAAGGTTCTTGTAAAACAGTAGAATGGAAACCAATGGCTAGTAAAGGAGGTAAGGCATGTTCCAGATCTAAAGAAAAATCTAATTTCAACAGGGCAATTAGGTGGTGAAGGTTGTGTGACAACTTTCACAGATAAAGCTTGGAAGGTCACCAAAGGAGCCCTCATAATAGCAAAAGGTGAAAAGGTTGGTACATTGTATTTATGCAATGGTATTTCTAACTCTGTTCATGCTTTAACTTCCAAAGGAGAAGCTGCAACATTATGGCATCATAGGCTCAGACACATGAGTGAAAAGGGGATGAAGATTCTTCACTCAAGGAATTTGTTGTTGGGTTTGAAGATTGTTGATTTAGACTTCTGTGAGAATTGCATTTATGGAAAACAGAAGAGAGTCAGATTTCTCAGAGTTGGGAAAGAAAAGAAGAGTGAAAAAATTAGAGCTTGTGCATACAAATGTATGGGGACCTGCTCAGGTATCATCTCTCGGTGGCTCTCGTTATTATGTTACTTTTATTGATGATGCAACTAGAAAAACTTGGATTTATTGTACTAAGAATAAATCTAATGTATTCGATACTTTCAAGAAATGGAAAGCTTTTGTTGAGATTAAGACAGGAAATAAATTGAAGTGTCTTAGATCAGACAATGGAGGTGAATATTGCAGCAAAGAGTTTGATAGGTACTCCTCAGAGCATGGAATTCACAGAGAGAAGATAGTTCCAAGAACACCACAAGAAAATGGTGTGTCAGAAAGGATGAACAAAACAATCATGGAGCGTGCAAGGTGCATGAGATTGCATGCAGGATTGCCTTTACAGTTTTGGGCAAATGTAGATACTGTTGTTTATCTAATAAACAGAGGGCCTTCAAGTTCATTGGATGGTGGTGTTCCAGAGGAAGCATGGACAGGTAAAAAGGTAAACTGCTCTTTTTTAAAGCCTTTTGGTTGTGAGGCCTTTGTCCATATTGATAAAGAAAATAGAACAAAGATTGAGGCAAAGTCAAAGAAATGTACCTTTATTGGATATGGTGTTAATGATTTTGGTTATTACTTATATGATTATGAAAATCACAAAATCATTAGGAGAAAAGATGTAATATTCAATGAAAAGGTCTTGTATAAGATTCAATTGCAGGAAAAGAAACAGGAAAAAGAAAACAAGGAATACGCAATTCTTGATGAAATCACTGAAAAAGTAAAGGTGCCTGAAAATAATAATAATCAACAACCACAACAATAGAAACCACCACAATAGCGATAGGCACCCCAAACACCTGAAAGTGGTGTTAGAAGATCTACCAGGATAAGTAGACCCCCTGAACGATACTCTCTTTCATTATATTATTTATTGTTGACTGATTTTGGTGAACCCGAATGTTATGAAGAAGTAATGCAGGTTGAAAGCAGGAAGAAGTGGGAGGTAGCCATGGAAGAAAAGATAGACTCCTTAATGCATAACCAGACTTGGGACTTAGTTAGGTTTCTTGCAGGAAAAATTACATTGAAGAATAAATGGGCTTATAGGTTGAAGGAAGAAGATGGAGGAAAACAGGGGTACAAATCTAGACTTGTGGTGAAGGGGTTTACACAGAAGAAAGGTATTGATTTTTATGAAAAATTTTCTCCTATTGTTAAAATAACTTCAATCAGAACTATTTTAAGTCTGGTAGTAGTTGAAGATTTGCATCTTGAGCAGTTAGATGTAAAGATAGCCTTTCTCCATGGGGATTTGGAGGAAGAGATATATATGCAGCAGCCACAAGGATATGAGGTAAAAGGGAAGGAGAAACTAGTGTGCAGGTTGAAGAAGAGCTTGTATGGCTTAAAGCAGGCTCCAAGGCAGTGGTATCAAAAATTTGACAAGTTTATGTTTGAACAAGGTTATACTAGATGTCACTTTGATCGTTGTGTTTATCTGAAAAAGAAAAATGATGGCAGCTACATTATATTGTTATTGTATGTAGATGACATGCTTGTTGCAGGGTCTAACATGTAGGAAATAAATGTGCTCAAAAGAAAATTGGAAAATTCATTTGCAATGAAGGATTTGGGAACTGCAAAACAAATCCTTGGTATGAGAATAACTAGAGACAGGAAAAATCGCAAATTAACATTGTCTCAGAATGAGTACATACAAAAGGTGTTGAAAAGATTTAATATGCACAATGAAAACCAGTTAGTACACCTTTTTTTGCTAGCCATTTCAAACTTAGTAAGGAAATGTGCCCAAAGAACCAAGAAGACATGGATTATATGTCTAAAGTTCCATATGCATCAGCAGTTGGAAGCTTAATGTATGCAATGGTTTGCACAAGGCCTGATATTGCACATGCAGTGGGAGTTGTAAGCAGGTACATGAACAATCCAGGAAAGGAACATTGGATGGCAGTGAATGGATTCTCAAATATTTGAAAGGTACCACAGATCAAGCATTATGCTTTGGTGGTTCAAACATTTCTCTACAGGGATATGTTGA
>APFE031230585.1:0-22349 GCA_000404065.3 Pinus taeda
TTGTGTGCACATGCTTCATTTCTTGAACTTGTTCATTTTCTTTGGAATGTCTTCATTATAATTCAATGTATTGAACCATAAGCCTATATATTTGACTGATGACAAATATCTATTGAGTGGTGCAATACATGTTGATTCAAGTTCTTATCCCAAAGAAAATGAGTTGTCTCAAAGCATTATTGTAGACATATGGAAAAAGGAGGGTGCATTTATAGATATGATCAATAATGTCAAATTTGTTTCAAGTGCTAATGGACCAAGCAACATTGTTGTATATAAGTACACTCACTAGGCCAAGCTTGAAGATGATATGGTCTTTGTTCTGAGAGATAAAAGGAATTCTAGTGAGAAAAATAGTTTTGAAAAGGTCTTGTTTTATCCAGGAAGTCAACATGTTGCTATTAAAAGTAATGGGTTCCAACCTAATATTGCTTATTTTGTGGGGTGAATAGGAAAGTACATTCAAGGTCAGTTTTTCTAGAAATCCAAAGTGTTGAGATTAAAGTAATTTCTCAAAATGACAGTAGCAATGGTCTTCTGAGAAAGGGTGACTTGGTTCTTCAAACTTCGACGACATTAGATGGTCTATTTTTGGGTGGTCCTTTCTATGATGATATTGATTACTATGTTGAAGCTTCCAACTGATATCATTTAAAAGCACTTGCATAGGTTCACTTTTGAAGCTTAGCTTGTATGCTCATCCAATTTGGTCAGATGCCCCACAAGACTATCCAAACCATAAAGAATATTTAATCGTCAGTATTCAACCTTCTGTGCACTCCCTACGTTTGTGGTCCTTAGTAGAGGAATAACACTGAATTTGCATCAAACAACCACTAGATATGGACAAAACCTCTTCAATCACATTGCTTCAAACTCCAACCATGTAAGTCTAGATTTTAATATTATTTTCAATGATTTACAATGAAACCAGTGTAAATGTAGGTTGTATGTGGATAAAATATAAGCAACTATAAATGTAGGCTGTCTTGTATGTGTATGTAGCGGCATACATGATAAAATATTTGAGAGTGAATGGGATATTGTTTCAAGAGCTTTCATGCTCTATCTTGGGACTCAATATGCAACATGGAAGTAATTTGATCGTACTGGAAATAGACTCATATCCCGATAATGCACAGAATTTCTTTGTGGACATATTGATTAAGATGATGGGGAGCTTTAAATCATTAAAGGAGATGATCATATGTGTTGTGCCTTTTCTTAAAGAAATATGTGTCTTCTCAATTTGTTGTTGGAGAGGCTCCCTAATCTCCAATGTCTGTTAATGGGTGACAACTTTATCTTGGTAAAAATAAAATTTCTACTTTTCTTTTAGATGTGCAACAAACAACATGTTTCAATGTTTGAGAATGTTTTCATTTGCTACTTAGTCATCAGGTATAGCATAAAAAAAAATATACAAAGAATATATTGATGTAGCTTAGGTTGACTATTATGTTTTCTTTCATTATTATGTCCAGTTTGAAAATTCAGTATATCCAATAGATATTGAACAAAAATAAGTAATGAATTTGTTTCATATCTATTCCTTAATGAAAATCTACACCACCTAAATTAAAAAAGTTAACCTACTATAAGATGTGAAAATACCATAAAATTCTTCCATGGTTTTTTTCCATGATGTTCATAATGAATGTTTATGTCTTTTACCTCGTAAATGAGTGCAAAGTTGGCTTATTCTGGTTTTGAAATGCAATGCAGGAAGTTTCAAAATATCCCATATCTCAACGTCTCAGATCCCCACTCTCTCATATCCGTATATACAGGTTTATGTAGACATAACTGAATTTCATGATAGGGAAATTAGTGTATTAGGTTACTTTCTTTAGAGCACCCCTACTCTAGAGATGATAGAACCTCATTTAGTTGATGAATTCAATTATGATGATCCATGATATGTAAATTTTTTGGAGGAAGTGATCTATTTGAATAGAGTTTCAAAGCAAGCAAGGATATTGGTCTGAGAATCTTCTTTCTAAATACATGCTTCAAAATCTTTAAACCGTTGACTAGTAAAAAGGCTTTTGGGCTTCATTTTCTTTTATTCTTTTTTCTTTACGGAAGGGTATGACAATTGTATGTTGTATGTGGATGCGAGGATGAATTATACTGTAGATACGAAGATGTGGAGACCAATGGAATGGCCTTCTTAGTCTTGGGCAACATCGAGTATGGAAGCAGATTTGAGTCTTATGGAGTGGGTATGCAACATTTTGCCCCATTTTCCTTTTGTTTATCATTTGTTGTTTGTAATGCTTCTAATAGTCAATTTTAGTTATTTATCTTTTTGTCATTTATATCATTAGCATTCCATGCTTCTATTGATGCCTAGAAAATCACTGCATCAACATCGGGGAAAAACCGGTCCAGACATTAAAGCACCTCCTTTTCCATTCGGTATGGTGGCTCTGACTGGATATAATGGGACCATTTTCCCAATGATATATAAGTAGGATGGATAAGTGGTCAATTTTTTAATATCTCATGGAAATGATAAATGATTTATTCTAAAATGAAACAATATAAACGTAACTAATTTATCCTGGTAAGTCTTTCTCCTAGTGCAATTTTGGATGGTTCTTATTGACAAGTAAACATATATATGACTTACTCATAAATAAAAATATTCATTCATATGATAATTACTTTGTTCAAGTAATTGGACAAAGTAATAATTAAAATGTTATCACACTAATCGTTATATATTGCTGACACACATATATATGAAAGATAACAACTCTTAAACATCCAATAGTGATAAGTCAAATAACTGTTGTAAGAACATATACATATAACAATAATATCAAAATAAGTAAATGTTGATTCACATAAAAGTATGAAGCAAAAGCACATATAGTAATACCATATGCATTCGAGTCTCCTCCGATATGAATCACATTCAGATCCTGCCTTTTAACTGGGAAATACTTTCACAAGAAGCAATAGTGCATATCATATAAAAGCATTCTTTATCAAAACTCAGAATTCAGGTCCAATTTTTATAAAAATAAATATATCAGAAGCATAGTAGTGAAACTTCCAATACAAGTCTTAATACAAAAATTTGAGGACCCTTTCTAAAAACATGTCAGGTCCTATAAATACTACTTAAACTAACAAAATATGAAATAAATATGTTATGCACTAGTATAACCAAATCAAAAAAATGTCAAAAACATCTTGAAATAGGCATGCTGCAGTTGGTCAAAAATGGTTCACTATATTGGCTTATCATATTGTGATTGTAGTTGAAAAATGGCAAGCATCGGCTGAAGTTCGGTGGATGACTCATGCGTGAGTGTAACTGAGCGATGTGTGTGGCATCATTAAGTTTAAGAATCATGTGGCCAATCACATCGGTGAGGCATTTCATTGCTGTCCCCTGACTATATGGTTTGACAAGGAAGAACCAAAAGGTTTCCCATGTTAAACTTTGAATACCTACGATCATTTTTTCCCTCTACTCCAGCTCCTGTTTCCACATATGTTCTAATGCTTTTACTGATGGAAGCTTTCCTCGAGAACACTCTGTTATTAAATTTGATAAATAAAGACTATTATTAATTAATTCAACTAGGTTGTTTATTGCTAATCTACATCTTGATGTTTCTCTTTCAGCCTTCACTAGTTGAGATTGCCATTTAGTAAATAGAATTTCTTTATGCGATTCTTGGATTTGTGTTAGATTAGCAGCTTTTCCTTCTTTAGATTCTTTCCAGGAGAAAATTTCTTAATCTTTCATCTACTTTTTCCAAGTCCAGTCTCGCATCTACTGATTTCTCAACCATGGATAATGAAATTTCACACAGAGAAAGAATCAGTGAGATATTAGAACATAATAAGCTCAACTTTCTAGACAATGCCATGGTAATTTGTAGAGCCTATGATCTAAATTCTCCCATTTTGGGATATTTCTTGAATCTTTCTATCTGAATTGTTAGTTGAGTGATTTTTTCTTCCTTTGATTTACTAAGTTGTTCATTTAATAACCGCAACTTACTCAATGCTTGGGATAACTCATGTTACTTATGAATTGCTTGCTCATCAATCCTTTTCTTTTCTTTGAGAAATTACTCATTCAATTGGTTAGTTAACTACTTCTGGACTGTTAGTTATTGTTCCAACTGTTCTATCTTCTATTGTTTCTCCTGTGCCTATGCTTCTAGCAAACTGATTGCTTGGTCCTTTTCTTTTAGTAAATTACTAACCTTGGATGCTTTATCTGTTATGGAAACTGTGTATGCTCCAGCATACTGAGAAAGTTTGGTGAGATCATCAAAAGGATTAAATTCCTCTCTCCATACCACATTCATCATCTTTGTTTGTGAATTCAAAAGAGGAGAGTGATCAATTTCCCCCTTTTTCCTTTGTATTTTGATTACAGCCCTATACTTACGGTTGTAGAAGACATCTAATGGTGGTATCTCTTCTATGTATAAAAGAATCTTATCGAAGGGATTTTTAGGGATTATTTCTAAGTCCTTATCGATCATGGGTGGGTTGCTTGTTCCTTCAGTGGGAACTATGTTGATTACTGACTTCTGAGTAGTAGTCACGTCAGGGGTACTGAATCCTTGAATGCTCTCAGTATTACTAATGATGGAATGAAATTGTTGCCATTCCTTGATTAGTTTAGGATCAACATAAATGTTTGGATCAAGGAGTCCGCTACTTAATTCTTGTCTCTCCTCCTGCTCTAGCAACTTTTCCTTTTTGTGAACCTTCTCCACTACAGGAGTATTATCGGCAGCTTACTGTTTACTTTGACTCTGTGGCTGAACTGTTGGGGTTGTAGCTAATAGATCCAAAGGCAGAGTTTGGAACCTATGGTCTCTGAGCCTATTGAATTTTTCTAGTCCCTCTTCTCCATATTTGGTACTAGCCAATCATTTAACCCGAAAAAATATTTCTACTGAATTAAACAAATCATCAAAGTCATCTTCTTCATGATCAAATCTGGTAAGTTTAGCTTGAGAAGTAACATTATAGGCAACTTTCCTTGGGTCATATTGCCTATTTAGGATGGTTGCAAGATTTAGCATCTGAATCTTCTCTGCCTCTTTCTCTACATGTTTATAATAATGTAAGGTAGAAATGCCACACCGAAGGGGGAATGTAGGCCACATATATTTCTTGGAATCCCTCAGGGTTTTTGACGTTCCTTCAACTATTATCTGATATGCTAACTCTCGAGCTAACAATTTATTAGGAACATATAGAGGAAGAACATGAGGCTTTGTAAAACTGCCAAAGAGCCTTACATAGTGAATTTCTCCTCTCTGAACCAACTACCCACTACTGTTAGGTCAATTGCTGCTTCCTGAGATATCCAAAGGGTAGTCTTATTGAAGATAGAATAGTATACAGGTAGGAAAAAGCCATTGCAAATGTTGTACAAGTGATTTTTATAGCGGGCCTTCCACAACTATTTGTGATAGATATGAATAGGATTAGGATCTTAGGAAGTCCACTTCCATTCAAGTATGAGGTATTCAAAATTAAAACAAATGATGTCAAGAATATATGCACTGTAGTAAAAAGGAGGAATGGTCCGGGAAGTTGCATAAATTTTCCTTCTGAATTCTAGTATCTTAGTGGCTATTCTATCAGATAGAATATTTTCCCAATCCATAACATAACCATGAATCACAGTTTCTATTAACGGGACCATATCTATAGTAAATCTTGCAAAATCATGTTGTCCCCATAGTCTACACATCATAGCACAAGCATAACAATAAGGAGAAGCTAATGAGTCAACAGAATACTTACCCAATGACTCGTGTTTATGTTTCTCTAGGAACTGCCTCCAGTGTCTGATCGGGTCCTATTCCAAGTCATTTTATTTTGCAAATGCTTCCAGGAATGCCTTGTTATACCACTTCTCGAGTGGGAGATGGTATATTTTCCTGAGATATTCAGGTTTAAATCACCCGAATATTCTTCCATCAACTGTGGAAAATGTTTTGTCTAGAGTTGGGATTTTCTCGACGATCCATCTAACCACATAAGTGTATGGAAAAATTTTGGCTTACACTGCTATCCTATGAAGGTATGAACAGGCTAGTTCTTTGAGAGTTCCTTCTGATTTACTGGTGGAATCAGTTGTGGCTTCCTCTTCCAATTCTTCGGGCTCCTCTACTTCTTTCAAATTGTAGACACATTCCCAGCTCGCATTTCCTAGACTGAGGCATGTTGTATCTGATATTAGTCCCTTCTTGATCGATTCTGGTTCTTTAACTACAGGAGTTGCCTTAGCCTTCTTAGATTTCTTCCCCATCTTCTCCATATTCACAAGTTCAAAGAAAAATTGCATAGACAATTACAAACCGTAACACATAGATATTGTTGCTAAAAGCTAATACGAAAATGAAAAGAATTAAGGCAATTAACATATGATAAGTCAGATACAAATAAGAACCGCCACGAGTGAAATCCTTGAAGGATTTACTCTTTAACTGTGAAATTAATAACCTTTCAAGACACCAATCGGAATGAATAAATACCATAAATACTCATCGCATCGTTCATATATGAATGATTATCTCAAGCGTTCCTTTAGATTTTCCCGATCGGTGATCGGTGATAAATCGTAAATTGTAATTGGGAGTTTCAAAAGGGTAAGGCTTCATCACTTGCAACAAATAGCTCTGATTGCGATAAAGTAATATTATAATAGGGCACGGTATGTTTTCGTTAAATTTGTTTGATTGATTAACTTTAAAAGACTTATGCATGCAAACCCTTTTCGTGAATGTTTTCTTCTTAAGATGCATGGCTTATTTATTGATCGCAATCGGGGTTTCGCTTGTGTCTTAGCTCTTTGTCATATGAAACCTCTGGTTGCCGATTTTGGTTACCTTTATCTGATCAGAGGATTTGATGAGGAATTTTTTAGGTGTATCCCTTTGTCATTGCGATATGTGATCTCCGATCACTTTATTGCAATGTAGAATTATTTATGATGTTTTTCAAAGCAACACTTTCTAATTTATTCAAAAGGTTTTATAGAATGAATCAATTACATTAGGCCTTTTGATAAAGGATTTTCTTATAACGAGTTCAATACTAGTTTTATTTATCAAATCACAAATCTCACTAAGATTATTAAAAAGGTACCCCATTTCTTATTAAAAATTTTGTGTGAAAGTTTTTTAGAAATTGGAGGTTGTTGTATAGTACAACAATTGGCGATTCACAGGAAGAAATAGTTATCTTTGAGAAAGTAATGTAATATTTTAACCTTCTTAATCTAAAAACCTTAGTGGGTGGAGAAAATCTAATATAACTACGTAATCATAAACTCTGAATATATGAAAACTATTTTTGCTATCTCTTTCTCATGTCAAAATTAAATTCATTATAAGTTTAAGTAAACCTTAATTGGTTGATAATGATAAAACAAGAGGCTTCTCCATCTTAGCTTATATAATGACTCCTTTGTCACAGTTAGAACCACTGCTACCAACAAACGTTCATAGTCTCGATAGGGTTACCTTTTAACCATTTAATCATTCATTATCCCATACATTTCAGAGTATAATTTAAAAGAATGAATCTAAATGCTATGTTTTCACATATTTTGTATTGCATTTTTCCCTTTTCCTTATTTCTTTCTTTTTTAAAATAAAAAGCCATTGTCTTGGTTTTGTGGCCAGTTTTTGACAGTATCATTCACTAGTTATAATTTAACTAAACAAGCTGGCTCGTGTTGTGACCCCTTGTCTTATAATTATAAGCCATTACCCTTTTTTGTTATGCATTGTTGGTAATGTCAGTTGAACTAGTCCCCTATGATCATGGTAAGTAGGCTCATGATGAGACCTCTTATCTTTTATATCAAATATATTTTAGAATTACACTCTGAAAAATCATAAACTTTTATGAATGGGGTGAATAATTTTCTCCCTACGAGAACATGAATGACAATTTTTTAGAGTTGAAGATGCTAATATTGGACCAGTCTTTGTTTTCTATTGATAACCTTTTTTGGGCTCTTAAAACTTAGAATTATTTACAGTATTTTCAAGTTTTGAGAATATTTTACAAAAGTAAAAAAGGGTTTTCAAAGTTTAATTATACCTAATTTCCTAGAAGTTTCATCTTTTCCTTCAAAGCTTCCATCTATCAAAAGTAAGTATTAACACTACTGTTATTTTAAGTAACCTTTTCAAAATAGTAAAAACTAATAGAGGGATATTTACAAATTTATTTTCCAAAAAAGAAACTAAATTAATTATTCACACAAATATATATGGAAATTGAATATTTACAAAGTGAGAAGGGGTTACCTCCTCAAATGAAGAATTTTTTCAAAATAAGCCCATCAACAGGAATAGAATCTCTCTTTCCTGATAATCTTGCAATATGAATTTTAATGGGCCTACTTTTCACTGATTTGAAATGGTTCGAGGCACATTTTCTGTAATTTAGTGTGTTTTCCTTTATCCTCATGGGCTTTGTCCCATTTCAAAACAATATCACCAACTTGTAAAAGTTTTGAGCCAGTGGAAGTTATATCAAAAGAAGACTTAATAATTTTTTGATGCTTCACATGTGTAGTTTGGGCTTTCTCCCTTTCTTCTTCTAATTTAAGGATCTGATTATGTCTCAATTGGATAGAAGATGAGGGATTTTCTTCAATAAACTGCACTAAGGCTAGTGATGGAAGCACTACGTTTACTGGTATGACAACCTCCTTTCCATACACCCGAATAAATGGAGAAGTTCCTCTTGAGTCCAACTGTGTTATACAGTCTGCCCATAATGCAAATATCAAAGACTTATGCCAATTCTTATGATTCTGATCAATCGTTTTCTTAATGATTTTGATAAGATTTTTATTGGTGGATTATGCTAAACCATTGCCTTGAGGGTAGTAATTTGTAGAATATTTCAATTTGAATCCTCTTTTGGTAGAAAATTCATGTATGGAATTACCAGAGAAATAAGATGCATTATAAAAAATAAGAGCATTTGAGACACCAAACCTGGTAATGGTGAACTCGTCTATGAATTCAATGATTGCCTGAGAGTTTGCTGTCTTCAAAGGAATTGCTTCTACCCACTTAGTAAAGTAATATGCAACTATAAGGATGTACTTGTGTTGTTTGAATGAATGTGGAATAATTTCTCCAATGATATCCAATCCCCATTGTTCAAAGGGCTGCTCAATGTTGACTGGTTGCAAAGGAAAAGCTGGCTTTCTTTATCTTCCACTGGCAATTTAACATGTTTTGCATTTCTTTACATGCCCATTAGTATCTTTAAATAAGGTGGGCCAATAATACCCAGGATTAATAATTTTGTGAGTTGTTTTATCGGCTCCAAAATGTCCTCCTACTGGACCATCATGTAATTCCTACAAGGCCTTTTGTGCTTCAAACTTTTTTAAGCATCTTAACAAAATCGAATCATAATTCCATCTAAACAACACATCATCAACAATCATGAAGTATTTTGCTTTTAGTCTTATGGCACATTTATTTTTATAGGAAATATTAGAAGGAGCATATCCATTTTTCAAATAAAATATCAAATCTGCATATCGGGATTCAGGATTGATGGTACTTATCTCCTTGATTTCTTCAATATTGTTGGTACCTTCATGTTCTTGAATATTAGAAGCTCCTACTAACAACCTGCAAAAACCTTGGCCTTTGACAATATTTGCTGGTCTAATGTCCAAATCGTATTGTTGTAATGCCATAACCCAATTTACCCTTTTTTCTCCCAATTCCCTTTGTACTAGTAACTTTGTTACTTTTGAAAAAGGGACTATTACTTGGGTAGGAGTTTTTAAGACAAAGGGCCTAAAATGTTTAGTGGCTTGGAATACAGCAAAGGCTTGCTTTTTAACTTCATAGTAATTAAGCTAAACACCTTATATATTTGAAATATAAAATGAGATTGGTGCTTCCGAGTTTTGATCATTTATTTGTGTCAATACTGCTGCATAAGATGAATCAGATGCTAGAGTATATAAAATAAAATGATTTGAAAAATTGGCAGTGTTCAATGCGGGAGCATTTATGATTTCTTGCCCGATGGAATCAAAAGCCTCCATTTTTATGTGTCCCCATTTAAACACTAAGTTTTTCTTGATCATGATTTGTAATGGTAAAACACTCTGTGAAAAATATGGAACAAATATTTTTAGAAAATTTATTTCACCTAAAAATGATTGCTTTGATTTTTTATTATGTGGAAATGGAATATCAAAAATCTTTTTGATTCTATCTGGATCGATATAAATACCATCTTTTAAAACAATGAACCCCAAGAGTTTACCTTGGTCAAGAGAAAAAAATGATTTCTTAGGATTGAGTGAAATCCCATACCTATTACATCATTCAAATATTTGTTTCAAATCATGTAAATGATTTGCTATTTTCTTAGAGAAGACAGTAATGTCATCCAAATAGACAACTATTGATTTATTAATCAGACCTTTGAATGCTATATCCATTGCTCTTTGGAAGGTAACTCCAGCATTAATTAAACCGAAAGGCATTTTTTGATAGGCATAAGTTCCCCATTTAGTCCTAAAAGTAGTCTTGAATTTGTCATTGGGGTGCACCAAAATTTGGTTATACCCTGAAAAACCATCTAAGAAAGACATTAATTTAGAACCAACTATTGAATGCAAAGTTTGTTCCATTGTTGGTAGTGGGAAGTTATATTTTTGACTTGCCTTATTAAGATTTCTCAAATCAATGAAAATTCTAATGTCACCATTCTTCTTTCTCACTGGCACCAAGTTGGACACCCAATTTGAATGTCTAACAAGAAAAATTATCTTAGCCTTCAAAAGTTTGCTTAACTTAGATTTTATTTGACTTTCAAGGTTTGGATGAATTTTCCTTAATTTTTGTTGTACTGGTTTTTCTTCAGATATGATTGGAATTGTATGATGTATGATAGAAGTATCATATGTTTTCAAGTCATCATAATTTGAAGCAAAGACATTTTTATATCTATTCAATAATTTGATAATTGCAAATCTTTCTTCAGAAGTAAGTCCTAATCCCAGATTGATATTTTTGGCATGGCCTCTGTGTCAAGATTTATTAATTCAAATCTTAAAGTAGAAATTTGAAGCTTTGAATTAGTAACCTATTTAAACCTATCTTTGATATCATAAAGGTCTTCAAGTTTGACCACTCGTTTAGGTATTGAATTCTCCTCATGTTTTTTCTTCATTTGAAGATCATGCTCACTTTCATCAATAATTTGATCATCATAGGATTTATCATAAGTTAAGAAATTTAAAATGTCATCATCATGATTGAATACTCGCCAATTAGTGACATTATTGGGAACCGATGGTCTAAAAATTAACTCTACTGAAAATCTATCGCGATGGAAGGAGCTTAAAAGCAACATTCACTAGTACATCTTTTGCTGCATTCTGAGATCTAGGAATGGGAGAAATATTAAATGCTAGAAAATGAAATACAAGGTCTTGTACCAAGTATTGATAATGTTTAAGGTGACTAGAAAGGCAATGTATGGTATTTCTGACTTGTTTTTATAACAATTTCAGAGTCACCTAACACTTTCAAATATTGTACCTTAAGACCTATTGCTTTGTAAAGTCCTTGAATCAAGGCTTCATATTCAACAATATTATTTGTGCACTCAAATTCTAATCTACATGATAGCATAGTCTTTTCTCCTTCAAGACTAACTAAAATACATCTTGCTGTTGCACCTTCATTAGATTTAGACCCATCAAAATATAATGACCAAAATAAAGGTTTATCTACAATTTTATTTACAATTTCCTCAGCAATTTTGACACATATTGATGTATCTATTTGGAAAAAAAATTCAATTTGAGATGTGAAACAATTAACTGAGAAAGGTGATGGTTGAGTACTAAAATTACCAAAGAATGATTCAGATGAATAGTTACCTAGAATATTATTATTGAATGCTATAGGCTAGTTTTCTTGTTCAAACTCTGTTAGAATATGAGTCATATGCTTTTCACGATCAATCTTGATCTGATTTGGCTTCCCTTTATAAGGAAGCCACATGTGAGACCAATCGGTAGAAACATAACCATGAAGTTTCTCAGACTAGTCTCTGCTTAAAATCAAACCATAAAACTCAGGAATATCAGTAATTAATATATCAATTCTCTAAACCACTATTAGATCAGTTGATAACCTAAAGGTAACTGAGTTGATTTCTCCCAATACTTGAGCCTTGGTTCTATCCAACTGGACAATATGCACTGCAGACTTTTGGGGTTCAATATTTAGTTTAGAACAAACTGAAGCTAACATTATATTCGATGAAGTCCTTGAGCCTATCAAGTAATTGTGCATATTTCTATTATAAATATCGTAGGTCAAGAGAAAAGGAGGAGTATGGGAATTTGATCTATCTCTAATTAAAATAGTATTAGTAGCTTCTACTCTACAGCTAGGGGGTTACCTATCTCATTAGCATCTTTGGACAATACAACAATTTTGAAGAGGAGAAGAAGGCACTACATTTAATTCATTGAGCATCAAATTTTGTTGATGTTTAAGCTTATTAAGCTCAAACATAGTGATATTTTCTCTTGTTTTCTTCATGTTTTCAATGATGTTGTAATCCATAGAGTCTACAACTACTAATGTTTTAGATGATGAAGGTGGATTGGGAGTTGATGGTTGATTTTGAATAGGCATTGTTGTAGACTTCATTGTGGGAACCCTTTATTTAGTTGTAGTACCCGTGTTCCTTTTCTTTTGAGTAGCTTGAACATGTTCAAGAGTTCCTTTACTCCTGGTACTTACTGGAAAAGCTTCCTATTCATTTTCAGTATCAGAATTGGGAAAAATGAAGTCCCACATCCCATGACATTCCACAACATCCTCTTCTTCAGTTTCTTCCAGTGATAAGACTGTATCTTATTCTTCATTGTTCTCGGGGTCTAACTCTGCACTGGATATAGCACTAGGGGGTTTTGATTTTGGCTTCTTAAAGTTTCTAAATGGCTTCTTAGTTGAGGTATCAGCTACTTGTTTCTTAATTTCAACCATTTCATTTGACATAGTTTTTAGAACCTTTTGGAGATCTTCCATATCGTATGGATCTTTAGCCATTTTCTTTATGAATCATCTTTGAAGGTAAATTTTTTAGATTTTCTATCTTCAAGAGAAGCTTTCTTTTCTAAGGCGATGATACATTTTTCCACTTCAATTGCCTCTTTCATATTCTCTGCTAAAGTAGGCTTTGCAGCTCTATCCACAAAGATAGCTATGTTTGAATGTAAGGCTAATATGTACCATTCACTTCTAACCTCTTCACTAGTTTTTGATCCAGTGGGAATCTTACTTAAGAGTTTATTAAAGCGTGAATTAAACTCTTTCATAGGATCTTTCGATTCCATTTTAAGATTTGAGAGATCATTCATTAACATTGCTGTGGACCTGTCTTCAGCAAATTTAGTGAAGAACTACTCTTGGAAAATATTCCAACTAGTAATGGATCCTGATGGTAACGAAAAATACCAAGACCTGGCTGATACTTGTATGGTATACCGGAAAAGTCTGACAACCACATCTTCTTCAGTAACTCCTTTTAAATTGACTGGCAGCATAAAGTTGTTTATCTGTTCATCTGCCTGTATGCCTGCATCTGGGTTGAATTTTGGCAACCATTTCTCAGGATGAGCTGGAAATTGGTTCAAAGTTGTAGGCATTTTTATTGCATCAGGATTGTTTCATGGGTTCTGTGCCATTGTCGATCTACTAACGGATTATAGCACAGATGAAGTTCCAGATGGTTGAGGAGGAGAGGATATTAAAGTTCTAGATGGTTGAGAAGTAGATGTTGAAGTTCTAGTACCCTGTTGAATGACAATCTGGAGTGGAGGAGTGGATGGTTGACTTTGCAATGGAGAAGATGAAATGGATGACGATGATGAGAAAGTTTCACTATCAGACCCTTCAATAATCTTCCTTGCTCTTTTTCTTTTAGGAAAAGGTGATTCATTAGGTTCAATACCAAGCTTTTCACTCTGAACTCTGGTAAGGGGATGAGAAGGAATGAATTGTGAAGTCACATTTCCTTGAGATAACTCAGATTTTTGTGGTGATATTGAGAATCATTCAAGTTTATGAATTAGAGACTGTACTTCAGGGGATTCTAGAGTTTATTTATCTGAGATGTTTTGGGGTTGAGTAGTGGTTGTTGTTTCCTCAACTTCTCGCTTAGAAACTGGAGATTTAGCATGCGAGGGAGAAGTCGGAGGTGAGGTGGAGGGAGATTTACACTCAATATGGATTATAGATTTAGATTTTCTTGTCATTCATAGTTCATACCCTCCTTCTAGTGCTAAAAATATTGATGCCTCGAAAATCATTGCATCAACATCAGGGAAAACCACCTAGTCCGAACCTTAAAGTAGCTCATTTTCTGTTTGGTGTGGTGGCTCTTACTGCATATAATGGGACCAGTTTCCCAATGATATATAAGTGGGATGGATAAGTGGTCAATTTTTTAATATCTAATGGAAATGATAAATGATCTACTCTAAAATGCAACAATATAAAAGTAACTAATCTATCTCGGGAAGTCTTTCTCCCAGTGCAATTTGTAATGGTTCTTATTGGCAAGTAAACATATAAATGACTTACTCATAAATAAAAATATTCATTCATATGATAATTACTTTGTTAAAGTAATTGAACAAAGTAATAATTAAAACATTATGACACTAATAGTTATATATTACTGACGCACATATATATCATAGGTAACAACTCTTAAACATTCAATAGTGATAAGTCAAAGAATTTTTGTAAGAACATAAATATATATCAATAATAGAAAAATAAGTAAATGTTGATTCACATAAAAGCATGAAGAAAAAACACAAATAGTAGTATCGTATGCATTTAAGTCTCCTCCAATATGAATCGCATTTAGATCCCGCCTTTTAACTTGGAAATACTTTCACAAGAAGCAATAGTGCACATCATATAAAAGCATTCTTTATCACAACTAAGAATTCAGGTTCAGTTTTTATAAAAATAAATATATCGGAAGCACAGTAGTGTAACTTCTGATCCAAGTCTTAATACAAAAATTTGAGGACCCTTTCTAAAAACATGAAAGGGTCTATAAATACAACTTAAATTAACAAATATGAAATAAATATGCTATGTGATAGTATAACCAAAATGAAAAAAAAGTGAAAATAATCTTGAAATAGGCATGTTGCAGTGAGTCAAAAATGGTTCACTGTATTGGCTGATCATCTTGTGATTGGAGCTAACAAATGGCGAGCATTGGCTGAAGTTCTGGTGGATGACTCATGTGTGAGTGTAACTAAGCGGTGTATGTGGCATCATTAAGTTTGGGAATCATGTGGCCAATTGCATCGGTGAGGCACTTCATTGTTGTCCGCTAACTATACGGTTTGACAAGGAAGAACCGAAAGGATTCCCATATTAAACTTTGAATACCTACAATCAATTTTTCACTCTACTCCAGTTCCTGTTTCCACAACTGTTCTAATGCTTTTACTGATGGATGTTTTCGTGGAGAAAAAGCTGTTGTTAAATTTGATAAATAAACACTATTATTAATTAATTCAACTAGGTTGTTTGTTGCCAATTTTCATCTTGATGTTGCTCCTTTAGCCTTCATTTGCTGAGATTGCCATTCAGTAAATAGAATTTCTTTATGTGATTCTGGGATTTGTGGTAGATTAGCAGCTTTTCCTTCTTTAGATTCTTGCCAGGAGAGAAAATTTGTTAATCTTTCATCTGCTTTTTCCAAGTCCAGTCTCGCATCTACTGATTTCTCAACCATGGATAATGAAATTTCACACAGAGGAGGAATCAGTGAGATATTTTGACATAATAGGCTCAACTGACTAGACAATGTCCTGGTAATTTGTAGAGCCTCCGATCTGAATTCTCCCACTTGGGAATATTCCTTGAATCTTTCTATATGAACTGCTAGTTGTGCGATTTGTTTTTCCTTTGATTTACTCAGCTGTTCATTTAATAATTACAACTTACTCAATGCTTAGGATAACTCCTGTTGCTTATGAATTTCTTGCTCATCAATCCTTTGCTTTTCTTTGAGCAACTCCTCATTCAATTGGTCATTTAACTTCTTCTAGACTGCTAATTGTTGTTCCAACTATTCTATCTTTTGTTGTTTCTCCTGTGCCTATGCTTCTAGCAAACTTATTTCTTGGTCGTTTTCTTTTAGTAAATTACTGACCTCCGATGCTTTATCCATTGTGACCGCTATGGAATCTCCAACATAATGAGAAATTTTGGTGACATCATCAAAAGGATTAACTTCCTCTCCATACCACCTTTATCATCTCTGTTTGTGAAGTCATAAGAGGAGAATGATCAATTTTCCTCTTTTACCTTTGTCTTTTGATTACAACCCTATGCTTAGGGCTATAGAAGACATCTAGTGGTGGTATCTCTTCTATGCGTAAAAAAATCTCATTAGAGGGATTTTTAGGGATTATTTCTAAGTCCTTATGGATCATGGATGGGCCACTTGTTCCTTCAGTTAGAACTGTGTTGATTACTAACTTCTAAGTGGTGGTCACCTCAGGTCTACTGAATCGTTGAATTCTTTCAGTGTTACTAATGATGGAATCAAATTACTTCCATTCCTTGATTAGTTTAAGATAAACATAAATGTTTGAATCAAGGGGTCTGCTACTTGTTTCTTGTCTTTGCTCCTACTCTGGAAACTTTTCCTTTTTGGGAACCTTCTCCACTAGAGGAGTATTATTGGTAGCTTGTTGTTTACTTTGACTCTGTGGTTGAACTGTCGGGGTTGTAGCTAATATATCCAAAAGAAAAGTTTGCAACCTCTGGGCTCTAAGCCTGTTGAATTTTTCTAGTCCCTCTTCTCCATATCTGATACTAGTCAATCCTTTAATTGGATAAAATATTCGACTGAAGCAAACAAATCATCAAAGTCATCTTCTTCATGATCAAGTCTGGTAATTTTAGCTTGAGAAGTAACATTATAGACAACCTTCCTTGGGTCATATTGCCTATTTGGGATGGTTGCAAGATTTAACGTCTGAATCTTCTCTGCCTCTTTCTCTGCATCTTTATAATCATGTAAGGTAAAAATGCCACACCGAAGGGGGAATGCAGAACACATTTGTTTCTTGGAATCCCTCGGGGTTTTTGACGTTCCTTCAACTATTACCTGGTATGCTAACTCTTGACCTAACAGTTTATCAGGAACATATAGAGGAAGTACATGAGTTTTGGTAAGACTGCAAAAAAGCCTTACATAAGTGAATTTCTCCGCTCTGAACCAACTACCCACTGGTGTTAGGTCAATTGCTGCTTCCTAAGATATCTTATGGGCGGGCTTATTGAAAATAGAATTGTATACAAGTAGGACAAAACCATTGCAAATTATGTACACGTTATTCTTATAGTGGGCCTTCCACAACTGTTTGTGATAGATATGAATAGGATTAGGATCTTGGGAAGTCCACTTCCATCTGAGTACAGGGTATTCAGAATTAAAACAAATGATGTCAACAATATATGCAGTTTAGTAAAAAGGAGAAATGGGCTAGGAATTTGCATATGTTTTCCTTCTAAATTCTAGTATCTCAGTGGCTATTCTATCAGATAGAATATTTGCCCAATCCATAACATAACCATGAATTGCAGCCTCCATTAAGAGGACCATATCTATAGTAAATCTTGCATAATCATGTTGTCCCCATATTCTACACATCGTAGCACCAACATAGCAATAAGGAGAAGCTAATGAGTCAACAGAATACTTACCTGATGACTCGTGTTTATGCTTCTCTCGGAAATGCCTCCAGTGTCTAATTGGGTCTGATTCCAAGTCATTTTCTTTTTCAAATGCTTCCAAGAATGCCTTGTTATACCACTTCTTGGGTGGAGAGAGATGGTACATTTTCTTGAGATATTCAGGTTTAAATGACCCAAATATTCTTCCATCGGCTATGGAAAATGTTCTGTCTGAAGTTGGGATTTTCTTGATGATCCATATAACCACATCAATGCATGGTAAAATTTTGGCCCAGGCTACTATCCTATGAAGGTATGAATAGGCTAGTTCTTTGAGAGTTCCTTCTTATTTGTTGTTGGAAGAAATTGTGGCTTCCTCTTCCAATTATTCAGGCTCCTCTTCTTCTATCAAATTGTAGATACTTTACTAGCTCGCATTTCCCAAACCGAGACATGTTGTATCTGATATTAGTCCCTTCTTGCTCGGTTCTGGTTCTTTAGCTACAAGAGTTTCCTTGGCCTTCTTAGATTTCTTGCACATCTTCTTCGGATTCATGAGTTCAAATAAACTCTACATAGACAATAACAAACCGTAACACAGAGATATTGCTGCTGAAAGCAAATACAAAAATGAATAGAATTAAGGCAATTAACATATGATAAGTCAAATGCAATTAAGAACCACCACGAGTGAAATCCTTGAAGGATTTACTCTTTTACTATGAAATTAATAACCATTCAAGCTGCCAATCAGAATGAATAAATACCATAAATACATGTCACATTGTTCATATATGAATGATTATCTCAACCATGCCTTTATATTTCCCCGATCGATGATCGACGATAAATTGCAAATCACAATCAGGACTTTCAAAAGGGTAAGGCTTGATCACTTGCAACAAATATCTCTGATTGTGATAAAGTGATATTATTATAGGGCGGGGTATGTTGTCATTAAATTGGTTTGATTCATTAAATTTAAAAGTAGCTAAGAATTCGTTATCTAGTAGAGAACCGAAGGAACGGATTCCTGGTGTCCATCTCTCATTTGTTTAGGGGACCACTGATAGGATTGTGAAGATTCTTAAGAAGCATAATGTTTCCTTGACCTTTAGACCACTTAATACCATTCATATGTCCCTCATACCTGTGAAGGATCCTATCGATCCTAAGGACATGAAAGGGGTATATATTAGTCTTTGTTCCTATGGGACCCCCTATATTGGTGAGACTAATCACTCCATTAACCAAAGGATTAGTGAGCATGCAACTAACCTTAAGCATAGGAGAACCAAGTCTTCTGCTTTAGCAGAGCATACGGAGAAAACCAATTATCATGTTTGTATCGAAGAGGCTAGTGTTATTGCTAGAGTTTCGCAATTCCATCACTGGAAATTTAGGGAAGCCCTTGAGATTGAAAAAAGGCCGAAAAATCCCAATAGAGAAGATGGCTGGAAGATCGGTAGTTGCTGGGTCCAGCCCTCTCCTCCTAGTCGTTTTCTTCCTTTCTTCCCCTCCCTAGGTTTATCTTGATCATGTTGTCTTCTAAGTTTGCTTCCCCTTGTTCCCCGTATCTTGTGGCCTTGCTTCTTTGAGGTGTGGTTGATATAGTTTGAGGTATTTTAATAGCACTTAACTTATGATTCTAATAACATAAGGAAAATAATCTTGAAGCTAATCTTTAACCCTCAAATAAACTATTAATTAATTAAATATATAAAAATATCTTTCTAACCTTAAATACTTAACTTTTATATTTAAATTATTTAATAACTATAATTTGTAATTAATTGTTTAAGTTAATTTAGTTTTAAAATATAAATTAATTCTTTAATAATTTAATAATAAATTTAAAATTAATCAGAACATTCTGTCATTTGGATATGTATATATTTTCAATAGTCCCTTTATAACTAACTTTAATTAAAATTATTTATTTTATAATTAATATATAAAATATAAGTGTATGTGTGAAATAGTCCTTTAACTATATTTTAATAAAATAATAACTAACTAATTATATATTACTCTAATATTTATTAATAACTATTAACAACAACTACTAATACTCATTCTTATATATATGATAACTTTGATAACTAACAATTAATTTAAATTCATTAATTAATAATTTATTTAATTAATTTATTATACAATTTAGCTTTTTGATATCTAATTATAATTTATTAATTATACATTTTATTCAGATGGCCATTTTACTTTATATTTAATTAAGAAATAACCAACTGAATTAACTTATTTAATTAAATAAAGGTTATACCCCTAATCAAACTAACCATTCCCTAGTCAAATTTAGCCATTGGTCATTATAGTCGTTACGTGGTCAAGAAATATAGCCGTTGGATATTCTGCTTTGTTTATTTAATATGCAAAGTGAGATCTGTTAATTCGAATTGTCCTGATGATGAACCACACTGGTTGGTTTGAAACGCATCGACAAAATCATCTCGATGTGATTTTCGCCGAAGAATCTTCTCTCAAATTTGATATGGATCATAGAAGCCTAAATTCAATAACTTTAAAAGACTTATGCATGGAAACCATTTTCACGAATGTTTTCTTCTTGAGATGCACACCTTATTTATTGATTGCAATCGGGAGTTCGGCTTGTCTTTTAGCTCTTTGTCATATGACACCTCTGATTGCTGATTGCGATTACCTTTATCAGATCAGAGGCTTTGATGAGGACTTTTTTAGGTGTATCCCTTTGTCATTGCAATATGCGATCTCTGATCACTTTATCGCAATGTAGAATTATTTATGATGTTTTACAAAGGAACCCTTTATACTTTATTCAAAAAGTTGTATAGAATGAATCAATTACATCGGGCCTTTTGATAAAAAAATTTCTTATAAGGAGGTCAACACTAGTTTTATTTATCAAATAACAAATCTCACTAAGATCATTAAAAAGGGACCCATTTCTTATTAAAAATTTTGGTGTAAAAGTTTTTTAGAAATGGGGGGTTGTTGTATAGCACAACAGTTTCCTAGGCAAGGTAACATCTTTGGTTTCTCTAGATGAGCAACCTGTAGGATTAGGATGTTCCCAATGAGTTTTGAACATTTGTCCAATATGTCCTTTCTATTTTGAATTGTCATTGCGGGTTATCTCTTTAATTGTTATCCGGTTTGGCATTTGATCGATAATGAAATTCCATGCTTTTATGAATTACTTGTATGTTAATTTTCAAAAAGTATTCAAGAAATTTCTCTTCAATAGCCACACTTCAAACTATGGGTTTCACACTACTAGTGTTAGGTCCCTATACTACTAGTGTAACCCCTTATTGTTATTAGTACAACCCCCTTATTATATTTTTGTGCCCATGTAGTCCCCATATTGTTATTATTGTGCCCCATAGAAGCCCACTATTGTTATTAGTGTGACCTTAGATTATTATTGTTATGTTGACTTTGATTATATTATCACCTCTTAGACTCCTATATATAGAAAGGAGGTATTATCATTTGTATCATCCAAGAATTGCTCATTTGTGTAATGTAAAGGAGGTTTCCCCCTTGAAGAGGCTTATTTCTAAGGCATTCATCTATCTATTCTATCTTTTTGTGAGTTGATTTCATAACATTTGGTATCAAAGCTATCAACTTTAGTGTTTCGCTGCTCCAAACAGGTCATCATGGCATTTTCGCTATAACATTTTCCATATGAAGTTTCACAAGCTAAAACAAAAACCCATTTCAGAAGAAATTGGTTTGAACCATGCATCGAAGTTTGTGATCTTGTCTCGCAATATTTTCAGAGATATGATCTGAGGAAGTTACGGTTTTTCCAAGCTCCACAATTTCATCTCAAATAGGGCATCATGAATGTTTTGCTATAATATTTGTTCTAAAAATGTTTAGACTCTGAAATTAAAACCCATTGGAACCAAAATCTTGGTGAAGCTCAGGTCCAAATTTTAGATCTTGTATCACTATATTTTCAAAGATATAATATGAGACATTTAGGGTTTCTGCAGGCTCCCAAATTACATCCTAAATAGGTGACCTTGGGAAAAACATCATAACTTTCTCCCTGAGCGTTGAATTGAAATTTCGTAAGAAGTTGTAGAATGACAACGGACTGTAGTTGTCTATGTATCGGTTTTAGGTGCTAAGGTAGAAACAGTGACATGCGAAAGTTCATAAAAGTTCAATATACTGAACCAATCTATAATCGGGTCATCGTGGGAGATTTGACATAAGGCTTCCTTACAGAATCCAATATTGATCAAAATTTTGGGGTTATAAAGAGGACTTAGAGGGCTACTAGAGGATGAAATTCAAGAACTTGGAGATCTGAAATTACAGTGTTATAGTCTTTTCAAGATTGAACTCCTAAAATCAAGAAAAGGCAATATGAAGAAGTTTGATGGCAAGGATCCAATAAATTGGATACTACAGATGAAGCAATATTTTGATCTACATGAGGTGAAACTATTACAAAAGGTACATATTTCATCTTCATATTTAGAACCAAATCAATTTTTATGGTATAAAGGGTTGTGTTCTCGTAGAGCACTTGTCACT